>PVJX010036555.1:0-17510 GCA_004027295.1 Dolichotis patagonum
TGAACAAATGGACTTGATAGATGTATACAGAGTGTTCCATCCAACAACATCAGAATACACCTTCTTCTCAGCAGTACATGGCACATTCTCTAAAATAGACCATATACTAGCCCACAGAACATATTTAAGTAAATGCAAAAGAACTGAAATTATCCCATTCATGGTATCATATCATAGTACCATGAAATTAGAAATTAATGATAAAAGCAATTGCAAAAACCCTCACAAACACATGGCTACTGAGTAATACACTCTTGAGCAATCAGTGGGTCATGGAGGAAATTAAAGAAGAAATTAAACAATATCTACAAGCAAATAAAAATACAAACACAACTTACCGGAATTTGTGGGAAGCAATGAAAGCAGTCCACAGAGAAAAAATTATTGCACTGAGTACCCACATCAGGAAAACAGAATGAACACAAATAAACAACCTGATGCTACAACTCAAACATCTATAAAAAGAAGAGCAAGCCAAGCACAAAGCCAAAACAAGGGAGGAAATTAGAAGGATTAGAGCAGAAATTAATGCAATAGAGACTAAGAAAACAGTACAAAGGATCAATGAATCAAAGAGCTGGTTGTTTGAATGAATAAATAAAATTGATAAGCCCCTGGCCAACCTTATTAAAAAAAGGAAAGAAAAAACTCAAATTGATGCAATAAGGAATGAAAAAGGTGAAATTACTACAGACTCAGTGGAAATACAGAAGATCATCAACACCTACTTTGAAAACCTCTACTCTCATAGGTTCGATAACATTGAAGAAATAGACAGATTCCTAGATGCATATGAACTACCAAAGCTGGATCAGGAAGATGTAAAACTGCTGAATAACCCAATTTCTATTACTGAAACTGAAAATGTAATTAAGTCCTTGCCAACAAAGAAGAGCCCAGGCCCAGATGGATTCACTGCAGAATTCTACAAGTAATACAAAGAACACTTAACTCCAACACTCCTGAAACTCTTCAATGAAATTGAAAGAGAAGCAATTCTTCTTAAGTCATTCCTGGAAGCAAATATCACTCTAGTACCAAAACCAGAGAAAGGCCCAACTAAAAAAGAAAACTAGAGGCCAATCTCCCTAATCAACATAGATGCAAAAATTCTCGATAAAATATTAGCAAACAGGATACAACAAATCATCAAGAAGAGTATTCACCCCAACCAAGTGGGATTCATCTCAGGAATGCAGGGATGGTTGAACATTTGTAAATCGATAAATGTAATCCACCATATCAATAGAGCCAAAAGGAAGAACCACATGATCATCTCTATAAATGCAGAAAAAGCTTTTTATAAGGTCCAACACTCATTTATGATAAGAACCTTACAGAGAATTGGATTAGATGGTCTTTACCTCAATATGATAAAGGCTATCTATGACAAACCTACAGCCAGTATCATATTAAATGGCCAAAACCTGAAAGCCTTTACCTTAAAATCAGGTACAAGACAAGGATGTCTCCTATCACTGCTCCTATTCAACATGGTACTGGAAATACTAGCCAGAGCAATAAGACAAGAGAGAGAAATAAAAGGAGTAAAGATAGGAAAAGAAGAAGTTAAATCATCATTATTTGCACATGACATGATACTTTACATAGAAGACCCCCAAAACTCCATTGAAAAACTCCTAGATATAATAAATAAATTCAGCAATGTAGCTGGATACAGAGTCAATACTCAAAAATCAATAGCATTCCTATACACTAACAACAAAGATACTAAGAGAGAAGTAAGAGAAGCCACACTGTTCACACTAGCATCCAAAAAAATGAAATATTTAGGAATTAATCTCACAAAAGATGTAAAAGAACTATACAAGAAAAATTATAATACCCTGAAAAAGGAAACCAAAGAGAACCTCAGAAAATGGAAAGACATCCCCTGTGCATGCATGGGAAGAACAAACATTGTGAAAATGGCCATTCTCCCAAAATTACTATACAGATTCAATGCAATCCTAATCAAAATACCACTAACATACCTCATAGATCTAGAGAAATCACTCCTAAAATTCATCTGGAACCAGAAGAGAACTAGAATAGCAAAGGCAATTCTAAGCAGCAAAGGCAAGGCAGGAGGCATCACAATCCCTGATTTGAAATTATACTACAAAGCTACAGTAATAAAATCAACATGGTACTGGAATAAAAACAGACCTGAAGATCAATGGAATAGATTGGAAGATACAACCACAACCGCACACCAACTCAACTACCTTATCTTTGATAAAGGGGCCAAACATGTTCGCTGGAAGAATGACAATCTCTTCAACAAATGGTGCTGGAAAAATTGTCTATCCATATGCAGAAGACTAAAACTAGACCCATGCCTATCACCATGTACTAAACTAAAATCTAAATGGATCAAAGATCTCAATCTTAAAACAGAAACACTAAATCTGTTGGAAGAAAAAGTAGGTATAAAACTCGAAGATATAGGGGTATGTAGAGAATTCATGAACAAGAATCAAACTGCACGGGAAATACTTCCCAGAATCAATAACTGGGACCATATCTTTTAAAGAGTTTCTGCATGGCAAAAGAGATTTCCAGCAGAGTGAAAAGAAAACCCACAAATTGAGAAAAAATCTTAATGGATTTTCCCTCAGACAAAGGACTTCTTTCTAGAACTTATAAAGAATTGAAAAAAAAATCTGACCCTCGAAATTCAAAGACCCAATACACAGTTCTCAGATGAAGAAATACGAATGGCAAATAAATACATGAAAAAATGTTCATCATCATTAGTCATTAGAGAAATGCAAATTAAATCTACACTGAGATTCCATCTCACCCCAGAAAAAATGGCCAGGATAGAAAAATCTACCAACAACAAGTGCTGGAGAGGCTGTGGAGAAAAAGGAACTCTTCTGCACTGTTGGTGGGAGTGTAGACTGGTGCAGCCACTGTGGAGGTCAGTCTGGAGATTTCTCAAAAAGCTGGGTTTGGAAGTCCCATTTGACCCAGCTATTCCACTTCTAAGCATATTCCCAGAAGAACTGAAAACATCATACCACAGTGATATATGTGCATCCATGTTTATAGCAGCACAATTTGTAATAGCCAGATCTTGGAAACAACCTAAGTGCCCATCAACTGAGGAATGGATTAAAAAGTTGTATTTTTATACCATGGAGTACTACTCAGTTATAAAGAATGATCACATTGAGATATTTATAAATAAATGGACATGACTTGAGACCATACTCATAAGTGAAATAAACCAAACTCACATGTGTAAATACTGTATAGTCTCCCTAGTATGACAGTTGGTAAGAGTATATAAGATTTTATAGTAATCATAATTCCCCATTTCATTGCATTGAAGCCTTTCAAAGTTTTCATTCATCAGTTGGAATGGTTTTCATCTGTTTTGTTTGATTTTATTATGTGTGATGGTATGAACAGCTGTTTTGAAGAAAACAAAACATTATGGCAGCCATTGCTGACTTAGTATCGTCTTCCTTAGAAGTCCTACCATGCTTCTACTCTGCTATTACCATCGGTTCTATCATGTTGTGTCTTATTGGGATTTTAATATATGTGATAGTATAAACAAATCTTTTTATTCAAAATGAGATATCATAGTAGCCTTTGATCATAGTTATTCTGTTCAGAATGTCCTGTAATTCTTTCATTCTCTTGAACGGTTTTATACTATTGTGTTATGTTTGTTATTATTGTATCTTAAACTATGCTCAACTATAGCAGAGAAAGAGATATTTTGACAGCTACTGTTAATGTCTGGTTGTTTTGTTGTAAAGTGTTGTGTTGCTTATGTTGTTCTGTTCTGATCTGCTTTGTTCTACCCTCTTTTGTTTTATTCTCTTTAAAATAAAAAAAACTAATAATAACTGTAGGAGTAATAAAACCCAAAATGCATAATTGCTACTGTAAAAGAGAGAGCAAAAGAAAGTGCTCTAAAGGATATAACTGCATGTATGTTTAAGTGTGGAAGAAAGATGACCATATTATTGTTTGTGTTAGATTGTTGAGCAAAACTGTTAATAGTCTCACTGTTTGAATGTCTACTTTGTATGCTTTAATTTTGTAACTTGAACAACTATTTCCAAGATGACAGTATATAACTTATCAACTAGTGATTTCTTAGTGGTTTGTTGTTGTTGTTGTTGTTCTTTTCTTTTTTTCCTTTGGAATTCTGTATTGTTACTACCCTTTTTTCTGTTTTGTTTGGTTGGGTTTTTTTCTTTCTAAATAAAATTAAAAAAAGAAAAGGCTTTTTTTGGAATAAAGATTTTCAAAAAGACTATACCTTTTGCCAAATATATTACAAAGGGAAGTATAAGAAATTTCTATAAAGTACCTATTGCTCACAGTAATTCCTTTTAAAGAACATTGCTGGACTATCTTGTCACTCACCAAGCAACAACCGGGGCAGAAGCTTAGAAGATATTTGCTGATCAAAGAGGATTATACTGCTTTGAGATCCTATGGCAAGTAATTTGAGTATTTCCACAGTGGTCCATATTTACCCCCAAGAATGAATGTCACTTGTGAAAATATTTAAAATATATTAGATGAATAAGATAATTTAAACAACTAATTTTGGCTTCTAAATGATGCAAAATGGAAGTGGGTGAGATAATATTTATAATTATTTGACATTGACCCTGAGCACAAGTAAATGCCCAATCAGCTGAAAATATTATAGTAACTAAATCTAAAGGTACATTCTTACACATGAATTAAATAATGGTAATACTGTAGGAATTAATGTGTTAAGATTCTTTTAAAAATGAATTTGAAAACATGAAAACTCTGGGGTGGTACATTTGTTTAAGTCAGTCTCAATGCTGACTGTATATTGATATCATATGCCATTTTTCCAGAGCCTTGACTACAAGAAGTAACAGCCTTTATATGCATTAGCTAAGAACTGTTCCTACAAAGCACTGAATACAAAATCCTAAAGACTGAAAGTTTGCTCTATATGAATATTTCTCTCTTAAATACAAATATAAAATCCTTTTGCTACTTGGGCATTCTTTGGAAGACCTTCACTGGGTTGAGTTTTTCAGACACTGTGCTGATATTAGCAATCAGTTTTAATCAAAATGGAAAATATAGGGGGGGAAATAGAAATTGGGACCCTGTCCAGGAAACACAGATTGCAAAGTATATCCTATAATTAGAGTGCTTTAAAAATGTGAAAATGAAGCAAAACCTTTACCAAATGCTATTTCCAGAACAAGTGAATTATTAAACATTTCGTGAATAAGAAAAAGGGAGAGAATACCTGGGATAGCTCAGCTGGTTTGACGTTTCTTGGCAGAGCTGCTGCAGTTTTCTGTTCCCGAGGTTTCATTTTCTTCAGCGTAGACTTCTTTATAACTCTAGTCTCTGAAACAAACTCTACATCAGAGTCTGCACCATCTGCATTTCTTTTCTGGCTTCTTTGGTCAGGTGAAAGCTCAGAGGATGAAAGCAATTCATGCCTCAAGTTATCATCTGAAGGAGGCCAAATTTTTCGAGTTTTGAAATTTTCCTTAAAGAACAAAAAACATGTTTTATTGTTTAGGAGCTGGTTCATTTGTAATGACAACATTTTACTAGTAAGATATATTAGGAGTACTATCTTACTATTAATAAAATGTGTAAAAGTCAAGCCAAGCATGTTGGCACATAGCTGTAATCCAAGAACTCTAGAAGGCTGAGGCAGGAGGATCCAAAGTTGGATCCCACTGTTGGCAATGTAGAGATTTAGAGAGACCCTGTCTCAAAACAAAACAAAACAAAAAAATTTTAAAAGGGCTGAAATACAGCTCAGTGCAATGGTCTTGGGTTCAACCCCTTGGATACATTATTCAATGAAAAAAATTAAAAATCAAAAGTTTAGAAAGTCAACTTGAGTACATGAACACTGATAAAATGGTTGTTTAAGAGTTTGATTCAGAATTAGCTGCAGAGCTGCGTTTATTCAAGAGCTGATTTTGAGGATGAAAAAGGCCTCAAACTGAAAACATACTGTGCATCCCAACACAGGTTTCCTTGTCTTGGGCTCTTGGGTGCACACGAAGCTGTCTCCCTTACCCTTTCCCCATTCCACATCCTGCCTTCTGCTTTGTTGCCTGCTGCTTCCTCTGATAGACACATTTGCTAAGAGAACTAGAAAACGTGAGCCTGCTTTCTGCTCTAAGAAACCAAAAGTAACCAGGAGGAGGAGCAGCTTCAGGGTGCAGCACATGTGGCGCCCCACAGTACCTAAGTACTTTGTGAGTCACCACTGCCCTAAGATCCGCTGTGGGCAAGCCCCTCCCCAGCAATGCCAAGGGCTTAGGTGAGCTTTCTGGCTCCTGTCCATCACATAAACCGCTGTTACTCTGGTAAAATCACACTGCACAGTGGACACCAATTTGCTTATGTGCAGAGAGAATCTCAATGTTTGAAGTTATATTATTATTTTAGGGGCTTTATAAAACACATTTCTAACCTGTTTCTCTGGGCCAGTACCTGCAAATGGCTTTTACTGCTTTCCACTCCAAGAGAATCCTTTTGCTGGCCTTACTCTCAGACTCTATGATAATTTAATATAAATAATAAGGGTAGACCCTGTGGCTGGTTCTGCAGTTCAGTATGGAGTAGTCACAGTAAATTCCTATACAAGAGGGAGCCGGCCTATGTGTGAGACTACAGCATTTCAATTTTTTAATGAGTTGACGAGTCCCTGATTTGATGATATATCAGAAGAGATAAATTCAGAAAACACAGCTAAAAAGACACCCTGAAAACACCCTACAAAGACACTTATTATTTAAAGTGAACAGTTAAGAAACTCACTAGAGGCATAAAACATATTATGAGTATCTATCTATCCAAAGGCAAGTTAGACCTTATGAATCCATTGTCTGCCTGTTAACAAGTATGAACAATAAAAAATGCTTTCCTATATGTGTGACCAATATGGCTGAGAGGCTTTAAGACCTCACAATTATTCCCTTTTACAGAAATTTTAAGGTTCAAAATGATCTCTAGATTTTGAATTTTAGAAAATAACATAAATATGAAAAGTATTTTATATATCACTTGACAAACATGAGGAAAAAAATGAAATTACAAATACAACACAGACTGCACTGTGGTACCCAGCTCCAGATTTTCTAGGAGACAGTTCTCACCTTGCTCTTACAAGTTCCTTACCATAAACTGGAGTCCCAGCTCTGATTAAGGCTCCAATCTGCTATGCTGAAAACCATTCTGAGCAGTTGGCCTATATAGGTTTTGAAATGGCGTGTTTTCGGTGTCTTGATATTCCTTATACCTCCAGGTGCTGTGGAGGTGACCCTTCCAAACTGAACTATTTCACCTCTGTACCTGCATCCACCCAAACCTAGACTTTCCCAGGCAATCTCTCCTGATTACTGGCACCGACAAATCCAGAGGCACCTGTATAAGAGGCCTCACATATTTTTGACTTACCTTCCTTCACCTAATCAGCAGTCACTCTGTAAGTTTCTTTACTTAAATCTTTCATGCGTTCAAAATTTTTCACTAACTTCAAGTCACTACCCTTTTTAAAGGCCTTTATTATCGCTTGCATGAGTTATTTTCTATTATCTCATATCTAGTTCAGCAATTTCTCTAGACATATGTCACAACCACTTTCTGTACCATATTATTGCTTTCACTAAAACAAAAAAAAGGGAAAAGAAGTGAGAGAAAGAAAAAATAGGAGCATTGGATGTGTGCTATGAAAATAATTTTTAAAAAACCTTTTAAAGAACTATTTATGGAATGTTCTTACAATTTGAAATTGTAAATTAATTGTTTTGAAATTCTAGTTTTAATGATCCCCAAGTGATTTGACTGTGTAGCAAGGATGGAGAGCCACAAGCCCAGAGGGACCGTGTCATTTCTGCAGTAGTTAGCACAGACAGTCAACCCGGGTTCACTCCATGGAACCTGACACCCATGACAGCACCTAGGGTGACATGCAAACTGTCTCCACAGTTACTCTGCAACTCACTGAATTTCTCTCCTGAGTTGCTTCCATCCTCTTCTGCCACCTTCACATTGCCCTATGCACTCAATGCCCAATCCTGTGTCCAGGGTCCGCTTTCCTGCTGCCAGGTCTTTGGATAACCCATTTCCAGGGCCTGCAGGGCCCTTTCCAATCTTGTCTACTCATCAAACTCCTCATCCTTGAAGTCTCAGTTCACAAGCTATTCGCCCCAAGAGCCTCCTCCAGTTTCCCACTGCTTTTACTCCAGTGCCCCAATGGCACCGTTTCTTTTTAGATGTTTATATATATAAATATAGTGACTCAGTGTAAGAAAAAATGGTAGCATATTATACAGTCTACATCTACTTTTTCCTTAGAAGATATATCCCAGAAATTTTTCTCTTTTAGGAAGAGCTTCTTTATTCCTCTTTTCAGATGTATTATATGTCGACGCTCTGTACAGAAATGTCTGTAATTAGATCTGTTAATAGATATTTGTGTCATTTCAATCTTTTACCACACAAACAATTTTGCAGAGACTAATCTCAAATAAGTAATTTCACTTTAGAGTGCACGTGACTAATCATTTTCTAAAAGTTAAATTTCTGGATCAAAAGTTAAATTTCTGGATCAAAAGGCATTGTAATTTTAATAGATACAGTTCAATTGTCTTGACCAGACCTTTAGATGGCCTGGCATATCGTCATTCTTGTGACTATGCCAAAAGCCCATAAAAGTTATATTCATTATTTTGAAAGTAAAGAGTTTGATATCTGTCAATTATATGTACATTACTCATTTCTATTACTCATGATTTAGGTCTCCCTGGCCTGAGTACAATTTAAGCCCTCTATTAAAGAAGCACGACTATCGATAGATCTCTCCTAGGTTTTGCATTATGGGATGTGGCACTACACTAGCTGATGGGGGATTTTGGTAACTGACAGTCTTCGTGGTAACTGAAGCCTAACACAGTGTGATTCTTTGAATTGTTTTATGTTTTCACTTTGTTTTTTTGTTTGTTTGTTTTCTTTTTTTTAATTTAAAAGAGAATAAAACAAAAGGGGGCAGTACAGAGCAGATCAGAACAGGACAACATAGGCAACACAGTACTTTACATTCAGTCAACTGGACATCAACAGTATCTAACACCATATCTCTTACTTGGATTGCAGTTTTTCTGATACTAAACGGGGCCCCTATTTTCATTGTGTGGACTTACCCGAAATAACATTTTCAACCTGTGTTACCGTTTTAGATGCATATGTCATGTAAAGAGTATAGAACTTATAATTGTTTAGTGATACAATCTGAAGTTTCTGTTTAATTTTTTATGAAAGTAAGCTCAAGGAATTTGTATTTATTGACAAGCACATTTGTTATCGTTACAGTCATATTATTTTATTTTTATAATTTTAAATATTTTTTTTGTTGTTGGTGTTTGCAATGCCAGGCATTGATTGAATCCAGAACTTTCACACTAAGCTACACTACAAAGCTTTTTATTTTATTTTATTTTTTTACTTTTTATTTTGAAACAAAGTCTTGCTAATTCGCTAAGCTTCCCAGGCTGGATTCTAACTGGCAATCCTCCTGCCTCTGCCTCCCGGAGTGCTGGGATTATAGATGAGTGCCATCACCCCCATGCTTGGCTGATCTATTATACTGTTCTTCTTTTAGTCACTAGCTCTAGTGATCATATACTTTCTTCCACTACTGTGGCAGATATATATCAATACTATGATCTTTCCCAGTGTAGATCTTTACTAAAAAGTATGATAAAATTGCTTAAATGATACCTCTTGATCTCTATGACAGGTGAGGTAAACAGTAAAATACATTTCACCTTTCATATATGACTTCCTTTTCTGATTGGTATAGTATTGCTACATTTAATTGTAGCTTAATGCCACGTGTCTCTGTCTCATATGTATTGGGGTAAGCCAGTCTAGTGACATGAAATTCTTAGGCATCTTTTACTGGTAAAGTTTGATCTCCAGCAGTTTTCTCAGAAAGGGAGCAGGAAAAGAATATTGCCTGAGTTTTTTCCTACTTTAAAAACTATTTATCTGAATCTGGGCATGGAGGTGCATTCTTGTAATCCCAACACTCCGGAGGCTGAAGCAAGAGGATCCCCATGAGTTTGGCAGCAGCCTGAGCTACTGAGTTCAAATCTCCCTGAACTACAAAGTAAGACCTCTCTCTCTCTCTCTCTCTCACACACACACACACACACACACACACACACACAATCCCTAGATTTTTCAATTGAAAAATATTTACGAATATAAAATTCTAACTTGCACTTCCTTACCATGGGATCTTGTGGCTCTTACTCACTGAGAGGAGACTGTTCTTGGGGGGAAGGGGTATGGACAGAGAAGTTCAAAGTCTACACGGTCCTGTCTCTGTAAAAGATCTGATCACTGATTGTTGGTCAAAGAAATCCATATTTATCTCTATAATCTAGTAGCTTTACTGTAATATCTTCTGTAGCTGGCAGTGCTGGGCCATTATCATATGTCACTTTAAACTGTATTTTTGTCATGAAATGTGTTTCTCATTTACATTTAAAAAATATACTCCTTCATTACTTTGTTGTCTTTAGACATTTCATTTACTTTCTTTTCCTACTTCTTGTATCATTTGTTAGTAATTTTATGCAATTTTTCTGATTTATAATTTTATTTGTTATTTTTATTTATTTGCTTTTTCACATTTTCCCTCCATATAGGACAACAGTAAACTTTTTCTTTAAAAGGGTAGATATTAAAATGTTTAGACTTCACAGGCTGCACATAGTTACTGCTGTACATTCTTCAATTTCTCTTTTACCATCTCAAAATACAAAAATTGTTTTTAGTCAAAGATCATAAAGTAACATTTGGTAGCCTGGATTGACCCCCTAGTTAGTTTGTGACCTTTCCTCAATGTTCTATGTTTTACCAAAGTGGTAATTCACATTTGTGTTCTTTCCAAATGTATGATTTCAACTTCTTTCTTCTACTTATTCCCTGAATTCTACTAGATCATGATTCAGAGTCTTCAGATATTTTATCATCTCCTACTGTCTCAGAATCTATTCAAAAATTCTTGTATTTCTATTTCTGGATCTTCCTTTACAAAAATGGTTTACTGAAATTTTAAGAAACTAATGTATAAAAGTGCTTATAGAATTTTTCTGGTCTCTGTTGACATTTTTCTAATTGATAGCTTAACTAGGATAGAACTGTCATACAAAAAATGGACATGATTCAAGTGTACAATTTGATAAATGCAACAAATATAATTTCGACATTGGGGTATTTGTATAACTTCTCCATGGACAGCTACTGACTTGCTTTCTTTCACTTTAGATACTTTTTTTTGCAACTTCATATGAATTAAAATTATATAATAGCTAATTTTTTGTCTAGCCTCTTTACATAGGAAGAATTATTTTGGAATTCATCTATGTTGCTGTGTGAATCAAGAATTCATTTTTTTATTCATAAGTCATTTTTTCATTGAGTGGACACATTTCATTTTGTCCTTTCATCTACTAATGGTGGTTTCCAAATTTTGGCTGTTAGAAACAAATATTTTGAGCACTCAAGTAGAAGTTTTTGTGCAGACGTTAGCTTGGATCTCTTGGGTTGTGCCCAGGCATTACCTAGGACTATAATGTCTGAATCAAGTGGCAGCCATCTATTTAAATTTTTAAAAATCCTCCAAACTGATTTTCAAAGTAATTTTACCATTTTACATTTTCAATGGTTTTTCCATATTCTAGAAAACTCAACATGACCAGTTATTTTAATTGTACTTATTATAGTAAGTGTGCTCTCACTGTGGTTATAATTTGTATTTCTTTACTGGTTAATGATTAACACCTTTCATTTATTATAGCTATGTCTTTTTGATGAGTGTCCAAATATCTAATTTTAAATTTTCATGTCTATTTTCTTATATATTTTAAAGACATTATATATTCTACATACACATCCACTGGCAGGTAAGGTTTTGCAAATATTTCTTCCTCCTATGGGATTTGACTTCAATTTCTTAACTCTTCTTTTGAAGAGGGGAAATTTTTAATTTTGATGGAGTAATATTTTTAAGATTTTCTTTTATTGCCAAGTGTGAGATCACTAAAATTCCTTCCTATATTTTCTTCTAGAAGGTTTATAATTCTCTTTTACATTGAGGCTCATGATCCATTTTAAGATTATCTTCATATGTGGCCTGAGATAAGAATCAAGGCTCATTATTTTTAGGGACATGTTCCTAAATAAGGGTTTTAATGCCATTTGTGGATAAGATTATTTTTTCTCCCAGTAGAATTCTGTAGTCTGTTTGTTGAACGTCAATTGATTATATGTATATGTAGGTCTATTTCTGAACTCTGTTATGTTCCATTGGTCTCATTTTCTGCTGCCACCAATAAAACACCATCCTAATTATACCTTATACTCAGTATTGAAACTATGTAATATCCTCCAACACCATTCTTATGAGAAGTTATTTTTGATTGTCCTAAATCCTTTACACTCCATGTAAACTTTAGATTTCACCTGATTTTCTCTATAGGTTACCACACATGAAAAGAAAAAATATCTCCTTTTTCTCTGCAGTCTGAATGTCTTTTCTTTTCTCTTTCTCTCTCTCTCTCTCTCTCTCTCCTCTCTCTCTCTCTCTCTCTCTCTCTCTCTCTCTCTCTCTCTCTCTTTCACTGTCTAGAGCCTCCTCTACTGGACGGGTAACAGTGAACCTCATAACTTCATTCCTGACATTAGGAAAAAAATAGTCTTTCAATGATAAGCATGATTTTAGCTGTAAGTTCATATAGATCCTCTTTGTTATGCAAAGGGAGTTCTCTCTTATAATTTTCTAAGAATTTTTATTAGGACTGGCCATCATTGTTTTTTCATTATCAATATTTTGCTGGAATTTTTCATTTTTCTTATGCTGTATTTATATGTGTTATATACTGATAAGGTATCAAATTTGATTGGATGTTTTTTCATAGTATGTCTTGTTTAGATGTTGTGTTCATTGATTTTTAATTAAGAGTTTTATTTTATTTTATTTTGGTACCGGGGATCAAACTCATGACCTTGTGCTTGCCAGGCAAGCGCTTATGCCACTGAGCTAAATCCCCAGACCTTCGTTGATTTTTAAAAGCATATAATTATTAGATTTGGATTTTCCTGGCTAGCTTTTTGCCAGAGCTTTCCATAGGACCGACAATCCCAGGTGAGCTCTTTTCAGAAGTCAAATCTCTTTTCTACTCCTCTTTATAAAAACAGTGCTGCTGCAGACATGATGTGAGTACTTTCATGCGCACCCTCTATCCTCTGCTTCTGGGAATGGAAACTGATCCAGTGGGCTCTGTTGCCCGCTGGCTGTGCACCTCCATCTTAGATGTGCTCTTCTTCAGTAAGTGTGTTTGTGCTCTTTCTTCTCATGTGCTATTGCATGGTGTCCTCTTCAGTTTCTTTCCCTTCCTCCTGCGGAGCTCCTGTATCCCTCTGACTACTTTGAGGAGCCCTGAAAAATACCTTTGGTCTATGTCTTCAATTTTGAAAGGGATTTCAGTGTATTTTTTTGTTCTTGATTCTCCCTCATGCCCTTAAATTTTCAGAAAAAGAATAGGAAAATGCTAAGTGTTTAAAATGATATCCACACTGAACATCTCCCATAATACTTTGCCTACCTTTATTTATTATTGTATCAAACCATTTTATAGTTTTGTGTTAGCAATGTGTCTCTTTTAATAGACTTTGAATTCCAAATTCATGCTTTTTATCTCCCCGCCCTAGCGCAATGTTTAGAGTATGATAGATGCTCAATAAAATGTTGGTGATTGACAGGATGAACTGAGCCTACTGCTCATCTTTTTGCAGCTGAAACACAACCACAGGTCTTTTCAGCACTCATAATTTGAGTGTTTTTCCACTACTTGTTGGATATTAGCACAGCTTCCAGAAGTTCTGTATTATGCCAATGTGTACTATCTTCCAGCGTCTATACCACTTTAGGATGGGTTTTGCTCATTATGTAGCAAACTGGATTGACCCTTGTACTGTCTCTGGAAGCAGAAAAAGGGGGTAATCCTTAAGCTAGGAAAGAAGGGGAAAACATCTGATATCAAGAGAATGATCTGGGAAGATAGGCAGATTCCAAGTCTCCATCTCCAGAGATTTTTGTTCAGTACCATTGGTGTGAATGCTGGAATCTGTATTTCTCCAAACATGTTAAGTTATTCTTTACACAGATGGTTCAATAATATTAAGAAGACTCATAAACTTGGAAACTATAATTTTCTCCTTTACAGTTCTATGTCAATACTGAGTAGGGCTGTAAAAAAGATACTTTTACGTTCCTGTAGAATTAGGACTCTGATTTAATTTTACGGAACAGGACTGGAGAGCTAGACTAGAAATAAATCTTGGGATTTAATTTGTCAACAATTATTAGTGAAAGTATCAAAGAGATTACCCTTGTAGAGATGTTTGCCTCTGGAAAAGTATGTTTACATCTTAAGGGAAGACAAGACACAGAATCACAGAGACAGCACCTTCACTACAAAGCTGGGGAAACCAATGTTGTCTTCCTTGGAGAGAGTCCTTTGTTTTCCAAATAGAAAAAGAAGTCAAGAGCATGGCAAAAGAGGAAATTGGGTTACCAAGGGTAGTGTCACTGTCTTATAGAAATGCCCAGGTTCACTATTTTTCTTTTCTTTCTATTTTTATCTTTTTTATTTTTTCAGAGTCCCTTGCTTGTCATACAAACCCTAGAACATGAAGGCTAACATCTGATCTGCCTCTCCTGCCACCCATTGCCTCAAGGTTAAGAACTGACATGCAGGGAAATCTACACAATCATTTTCTATGATTAAATAATAACATTCTGTTTCAGGAAACTTCTGCTTACATTTAAAATAATAACACTAAATATAAATATTTAATAACTAGCAGCTTGTAATAGGTGATAGGCAACTAATATTCAAAGGTTCTAATTACATGAGTCTTTGAAAATATCTAGATTAATCTGGCTCTTTTTTTTCCAGTACTGGTGTTTTAACATAGGATTTCTCTACCACTGAGTTACATCTTCAGTCATTTTCCATTTTTTAAAATTTTGATTTAGAGTCCTGCTAAGTTGTTCAAGTAGGACTTTAATACAAAATCCTCCTGTTTCAGCTTCTCTTGATGCAGGGATTATAAGCATGTACTACTGTGCTTGGCTTCTTAATGTTCATTTTATAGGACCAGAGGTTTCTATGATAAAGGATTAGAGATCAGATAACCTGAGATCACTCAGCCTATAAATAGCACAGCTAGGACCTGAAATTGGAGATCCTACATCCACCAGGTCAACACTGTCATTATCTCCTGCTCCTTCTTCCTGTTCAGATTTCCAGAATGATCATTTGCCCTAAAAATCTGCTAAATATGTACAGAGCTCCTCAAAATGGAAAACTGATTCCTTTTAGCTGTTAATATCCCAATTGCTCCTACCCTGAGGAGCTATCAATCTGAACTGAAAAGAGGAAGCAAGAAGTTCTAACAGTTTTGAAAGAAGAATCGATTATATTTTTTGCATCTATCTTTATTTCTATGTTGTTGACATGAATTTAGCAGTGAGATAATATGGTTTAGTGGTAGAGTTAAGACTCTGGGGCCAAACAGAGATAGCAAGTTTCCTGTCTTTGGCAAATTATTACTCTGCACTTCTGTTTCTTCATTTATAAAACAGTAATCTCAATTATAGTACAGCCACCCAGTTAACTAAAGGAGTCAGCACACTTAAAGCCCCTTTAGAGGTGGCACAGGATAAGTGGTGTTAGTTCTGCTGCATTCAGCCACTTCATGTAAGTCCTTTCATCTTTGTAACATGTCTAGTGACAGGAACCACTCAGGTAGCTTTAGGACCCACAAGAAACATAATCATAGAAATCATGAGTGAGGGGCTGGGGATTTAGCTCACTGGCATAAGCACCTGCCTTGTCAGCTCGCAGTCATGAGTTCGATCCCCAGTACAAAAAAAAAAAAAAAAAAAAAGAAAAAGAAAAGAAAGGAAAGAAATGAGAGAGAATTTGGAAAGGAGAAGGGAACTAGAAATACGAAAAACATTTAATGTTTTGTACTATAAAAATCCTGTGGTATTCAAATGGAATAGTGTGGAAAAAGTGTCAGGTAAGTCATGAAGCAAATGAACTTATGACTTATTCTACACCACCAAAACCCTGTCTCATTGCTAAGTTCACATCAACAACATGGGAATAAAGATGTATCTAAAATATATGATTGACAGCTCAAAGTCCAAAGATGGTGGACCAGTAGGTAGCAGGAGAGGGACCCTCTCTGAGAGAGACAGTTCAAATGCCAGAATAGAATACCCTGGAGAGACCCAAACAGAGAGAGATGGACTCTCACAACCCAGGAAGAAACAAAGTGCAAAAAACCACCTAAATATGAGGTCCTGGGGCTACCATTAGAGAAACTAAGATCAGCGAGCACAGCACCCTCCTTGAGCCACCTGAATTCCTGCCAGATACCTGACCAATCGATCCGCGCCGAAGCGACTGGCTTGAGCCACCGGAGCATGGTGCTGAACAGCCCTGCGTGTGGCTCACCTGGCCCTGTCCCTGCACGTGGCCCACCCAGAGGCACTGTGAATTCACACCGCAGTGCTGAAGTCGGAGGTCGGGGAGCCCAGCAGTTCTCGGGGACCAGCATCAACATGCAGTGAGTGATGGAAATAAGACCCTCCCAGGGGAAAGGGGCAACTGACTGGACGACATGTTGGATTTGGGCAGGACAGCCCTAACTCCATAAGGAAGTGGCTTCAGTTGGTTGCTCCCCTCGCCGAGTACATTGGTGGAATCTGCTTGGACTGGGCCCTGCCCCTGGCCGGGACCCAATGAGTCGCTAAAAATTAATTCCCGGAGCACAGCGCCACTGAAGCAGTGAGGGCCCTCAAAGGTTGACTGGCCCGAGGGGAGGAGCCAGCACACACTGCCCTTGCTTAAACTTTAATCTCTGATAGCCAACTGAAGAAGGCAAAAGCTCCTAGCCTGCATGCTCTAGAGGAGCCTTAAGCAACAAGAAAAGGGTCTGGGAATTACACTATACACTTGTATGGAAGGAACCAAAAACATGACAAAAGGGAGAAATAAGAAAAAACTCCCAGGCCCCAACCCTGAGAACATTAATCCAGGAGAGGTAAATACAAAAGAGATTGAGGGCAGCAAACATGCAACATCAAACACGGCATGAGTGGACATAAAGAGATACCTTTGGGACCTCATAAATGAGATCAAAACTGAAATATTAATTCAATTAAACAAGAGATAAGTAGAATGATAAAAGAATGGCTGGGCATCTCTCAAAAAGACACAGACAGAAGAATGGAGGAACACAAAAGGAGAGAATAATTTAATGAAGAATATTTAAAAACCTAGAATTCATGAAACAGATTCAAAGAGATTATCAGGAAACTAAAGACTCCATAGAAAGCTGGCAAAACTGCTTGAAAGAAACCAAAGATAGAC
>PVJX010036556.1:0-17520 GCA_004027295.1 Dolichotis patagonum
TGGTATTAACCAGGGCTACCCTCCATGGAAGGGCATTGGAATATTTAACCTCTGAATGCTTGATGAATGTGTGAGTGAGTGGAAAGGGCACCATAAGCCATAGACTGCTTCATCTGTTCACCAAGCAGAGAAGCACTGACTGTGGTGGCTGATGGGGTCCTCAATTGCAGGTCTGTGGTGATCAAAATATGGTAAAAAAACACTTGGATCCAGTCACTAAAATCTCCCTCAGCCCTTTACATTTGCACTCTACTAGCCACTCTCCTTCTGATCAAGAAAAATGACAAGCTCATTTTAGGCTAATTCCTAATTGTAAAAAGACCACATGCTATACTGGATCCCCTGATCTGTTTATCATACCAGTCCACCAAGCTGGCCAGGACTGTCAGGCATTACCTGGTGAACCGTTCTTGAGCACACCAGACATAAAATAACCCCCTAACAGATTCTGAGTACATCATATTTATGGGAGGAAGAAGCTTTCTCAGAAAAGCAGTCCAACAGGCTATAAATACAGTGGTCTCCTCGAGACAAAGTTAGTTTGGGCAGGGCTCTCTCCCAAAAGAATGACATGCACAATGAACTCATGGAGATCCACAATGGGTCTGAAAATGAAAGGGTCTACTGTTTCCTGATGCTGCCTGGAAATCTACCAAACAATAGAACATCCTGAACCACAAACAGAATCCTCCACTGTCTGCCAACAATGACAAACTTGTGCTTTGGAGTTGAGAGGACTGTCTCTCCTATAGGGATCCAATTGACTCAAATAGAGTCCTTTAAATACACTAAATTAAAGCCTTATAAAGTTAGGGATGAGTCTTGGTGCTAACCTGCACTTACTCAGTCATGCCCAAAACATTCCCTGCTTATGCTGAGAAGATAAGAAAGGTTTGTAATGTTCTGTTCTGAGAAATTACCACCACATACGGCTTACTCGTGATCATTAGCAGGGAAAACAAGTTGCAATTTGTAGCAGATATAACTAGAAAATACATTCAGCATACAAGTCATAAATCTCTAATACAGTTAAATAAATAAAAATGTAACCCTATAGGAACAGCTTGTAACCAGCTCCACAAAAATTTAATAAAAAGATAGGCCATATCTGTGGGCAGCTCTGCACACACATATATTATGTAGTTATATATAAACCTACCTCTAGAGTTCTTAAAGTGTTACAAATTCAGACTTAGTTCTACCATTCCAGAGGTAAAAGTGCTCACCCAGATAAGTGCTGTAGAGTTTACATAGATTAGATAGCCCCTCTGAAGCTCATTCTAATGAACATACCCAAAGGTCTTCTCTGATCCCTCCAAATGCTGGACCAATCCATGCATAGCCAGAAATTGAGGACGCCATTGACAGGATTACACTACACTTCAGTGAATTGCTCTCCTTCATTTCTGTACCTTTTCAGACTTCTTAACCCAATCATGCTTTATATTTTCTATGTGTTGGATATTGTGTTGTGTGCTCCCCATTCTCTTGTGAGCTGTGATTTATTCCTTAGATCTATAAGAGATTACAATGGGAGACTAGAAAACAACCAGTGAGGCCCTTTCCCTTATTCTACAATAGACCATAAGAATTTTCCTAAGTCTTCTTTCCAACTGCCCCCCAAAATCTCTAAATATATTTCTATCCCTGGCTTTGCCACACTGTATACAATGTTTCAGACTGTATACCACAGAACCAAGGCTATTCCCAGTTGCTCTCCTATCCAACAAATTCAATGCCATGGTCTTAGGTTGGCCATGCTTCTTGTGGGTGTTTGCAGCAATGATTTCCTTTATGCTCACATTATACCCCTCTCCTAACCTGCAAGGTCTAATTTCCTCATCACATCTCTCTCATCTTATATCTACTCCTGGTATCTTAGTTGTATGCACTTTTCATAGAAATCATGTACAGTACAGCACAGTTCATAGAAACCATTACAGTACAGTACAGGACAGGACTTGTTTCTGCCTCTCATCTTATACCCACTCTGCCTCCTTCTGAGATGCCAGATTCACTTCTCTGTCTGTCTCTTGTACACATAACAATTATTTCCTTTTCTTATATCTCAACTTTCTCCTTGCCTATGCCTATTCACAGTTGGCTTATTGATGCAAGTTCTTGTAATGCTTCCCACACATTGTCACCTAAGGTAGAATAGGCAGGTGTCTCACATGACACTGTTACAGAAATTGAAGCTCTTCCCTCATGGACTACATACTGAGCAGACTGCTCTAACAAGGGCCAATGTACTGGCCAAAAGCTTAAAGTTTCACAATTACAGATTCCAATATGCATTTCACATACTGCCTAGTCACACTGCTATATGAGCAGAGAGAGGATTTCGCACCTCTCAGGAGTCCTCAGTCATGAATGCCCCTTGCATTAAGGCCCAGCTCTAGGCAGCTTTTCTACCAACACAGCTAACTGCACTTCTCTTTAGGGGACACCAACAGCTCTCAGATCTCATAGCCCCTGGATGCCTTTACACATAGAACCACAAAAGAAGCAGCTAATGTCTCTCACCATACTATAAGAGGCTTATACTTGTTCTTTCCAGGTTCAACACCTGCCTATATACATTGGAACAGAGCATAATATGTCCTTTGTGTACTACTTGGACATCTCTCTCCCTACTAGTGTAATTTCACATTAATCAACCTAGCCTCCACAGATGATTTTAATCTCTAAATAACCCAAACCCCTATTCAGTGGGCCCATTGCCTTGCTTAGTCCCTCCACAGATGGTCACTGTTCCATTGCTTAATAAACACTCTGATCTCTGCACTCACTTTCATTTCCCATACACAGTTATGCATCCATGGAGTGTCTGTGCTCAGACTCCTACCATCGCAGACTGTGTTCTTCCACCTGCTTCCAACCATTCCTCTGAAGAGCTGGGAATAGTCACCAAGAGGTTTTTCTTCCACTGGAAAAGCCTAACTTAGCTGTTCCTCAGATTACTCAAACCAGAGGGGCTTTTCACACTCTTATGGGAGCTGTCCTATTGCAGCACATTAAAATTTTGGAATAACACAGACAGAAAATTTAATGTCTTTTTAGCATTCCTGGAACCTGAAACTCTCTGTGCATTCCCTGACAACTGGAATTTACCTTTACCCCAAATTTAGACATAGCCATTGGAAAACAGAGCATACCCATCATATTAAATGCAAAGTTTTTGGTAGTGCAGAGTGATTCAGTTAATTGTTTTCTTTGCAGGCCTGGGAATCACTGCTTCAAGGGAAACAGGAATGTCATAGTAACTCTTTTCTCATTGCTGGGAAAAAATACCTGACATCCAAAATTAGGGAAGGAATTAGTTGTTGGAGGTTTCAGTCCATACTCAGCTGGCTACAATGCAGAGTGGCATGGCAGGGCTGCCATTCATGGATGGCTGCAAACAGCAAGGTGTGAACAGGCAAGAGAGAGACACACACCAGCTTCCCACCAGTACAGCACATGATGGCTCTATCCCTAGGTGGCTGTAGCACTCAAACCACAAATCCTAATGATAGACAAGAAACCAATCACAAATGCTATATTGGGTTGAGTTCATAATTCATAAGGCTTGGGGACCACTTACATAAACCATGACATTCCATGCTTAGCCACCAAAGACTCATGCACATCCTATATAATAAAGACATTTAGTCCATCTCCAAGAGTTGCCATTGTCCTAACTCTTTCAACATTATTTAAAAGTCCTAGTCCCAAGTCTCCTCTGGGATCTATGGCAAATTCTTAAGTGTAATGCCCTGTACAAATGAAACAAGTTTAAGCATTTCCGAAATGCAAAGACACAATATATGCATTACCATTCCAAAAGTTTCAAACAGGGGAGTTCACAGTTTTGGAAACAAAGCAAGCCCCACATTCAGCAGGACAAAAATTAAGTCCTAGATTTCCATGCTCAGAATTTGAAGCAATCTGGTTGCAAGCTCCCAAATATGTCAATGATTCAATGCTCATTGTACTTGCAGAGATTGCTGTTTCTGCAGCTTCTCTTTTAAGGCCCCTCTGCTAGTTTTTTTTTTAGCTTTACTTGAATGATGCCCTGACTTTTCTAAACTTTTGGGGTCTCCACTGCACCTTTGACTTCACCCATACCTTGTTACCTATTACCGTACATGGGCAGGCTCCTTGGCCTACCAGGCCTTTTGCAATCTCTGTGGAAGATGTCTGAACCTAAACGCATTTTCCTTGCACTTAAAACCAGTGCCATGTAGGTACCACCAAGTTCTGTTTCCAGCTGGAGCTCTAGACAGGTTTTTATATCTATGCTAATACCATTCTGGAATTTGATGTGGTGGCTGCCATTTTGGGATCCTTGTGTTTTCCATCACCACTCTAGAATATGGCACTGTGTAGCTTTCTCCTCTAAACAAATTCTTTCAGTTTCTCTAGTTTAAGGCTGTGAAAGTTGGAGAAGCTCTGCTTCACAGGATGGCCATTGGCAGTCTTTTTATTACCTTGTTCCTTCTCAGCAATGGAGGTTTCCATTCTATCTTTACAACCCATAGCTTTACTGGAATTTTCTTTCTGGCCAAACTCTCAGCATTTTAAATCATTCTACTGGACTCTTTGCTTTTGATTCACAACTTAAATCTAGCTAAAACCCACAACAATAGCTATAACACTGCCTTAACCTTAGACTGCCTTGAAATTTATTATGCCAGTTTAATAAGTCCTCTTCTCTTAATCTCAGTCTCAGGCAAAGCCTCTGGGTTTGAGCAAAATGCTGGCAAACTTTCCAACAAGCCGTAGCTCACATAGTCTGGCGTCCAACAACCAATGTGATCCTTCTACTCATCAGAAACCTCCAGAGGCTGATCTTTACATGCAGGCTTTCTATCAGCCTTCTGGTCTCCTGGTCTCTGTCCAGAGTCTCCCAAGAAAAGCACCCTAAGCCATTCCAGAACTGTGCATTCAGGGAACCTCTCTGAACCTTTCCAAACTCTTCCAACAAGCCATTTCCAAAAGCTCTTCAGGCACATAATTAGGTATAGTCGCAGCACCCCATTCTTCTTCCATAAAATACTTCATTAGTTACTTTTTAATTCTCACTGAGACAAATATCTGACACCCAGAGTTAGGCAAGGAAATGTTTCTTACAGCTTGAGGGTTTCAGTCCATACTTAGCTAGCTCCAAGGTAGGGTGGCATGGCAGGGGTGCCATTCCTAGAAAGTGGCAAACAGCAAGGCATGAAGGGACAAAACAGACACACCTTATTCCTGCTTTTACATCATAGGCTGGCTCCACCTCCAGGTGGGTGTAGCACTCACAACAACAATCTGAGAGCTAGACAATGAACCAATCATAAATGCTAGATTTGCTTGAGTTCATAAGTCATGAGGCTTGGGGCCTCTGACATTAATCATGACAAGGAATAACTTACTTGTTTTAATCCAACTCCTTTTATCAAGACTTATGTCAAAACCTTAAAGATATAGTCAAAATTACTGTACATTACAATCCTAAATTGACTCTCTGGTACAGTAATTTTCCAAAAGCAGAGAAGCTTAAACCTCTTAAAGTTTGATAAAGGTGGCCTCTGTATCTTCCTAGCAGAAAGGTGTTTTTTCTACAGAAAACAGTCAGGAATAGTACAGGATACAGCTAAAAGGCTCATTGAAGAGGCTTCAGAAATTGGCCTATATCTGAACCCTGGTCTAATGTCTTGGGACATGGTTCATGGCCCATTCACTTAGCAAGACCATTGGTCAATGTAACCCTCTTACTGTTCTTTAAGCCCTGACTTTCAGACTGCTGACACAATTCTTACAAAACTGCATTCAAGCCACCAGTAATAGACAACTGCTGCACTTCTCCTCACCCCAGTTTGAAGCAGCTCCCCAAGGGCTGTCTTCACATTAAATGACCCATTAGCTTGTGTAAGTACCAATACACTGTTTGTAGTCATCTGTGCACATGATCTGGAATAAACTGAGAGGGAACATCTGTTTTTTTTCACATACAGAACAAGTCTTCCATTCAACAAGATCAGGGACACCTGGGATTCATGAAAGTTTGTCCTCTGAAGTCCCAAATAGCTCTTACCTGGAAAAATTATGTATTCCATCCTGCCTATAAAAGGAACAATGTGCTCCTTGCATTCAAGCCAATAAGAGTTCATTGTTGGAATCATGCTGAAAGAACCCACAGGGAAGATGGGTTGGACATACCTGTGGGAATGGCATGGAATGCATGGGCAAAGCATGGAATTAAAAATAACTCTTGAGCTCCTGTTCCTTAGGGCTGTTGCCAGGATGATGAGGAATGATACAGTTCGGCTCACTACTATATAGTACCTTCAACAGCAGTTTTGTCTGCATCCCACAGAGAAAACACAGGCTCTCTATACTGTGCATTGCTATTTTCCTAGTAGGATTTGTAATAAAGATGTCAACTGAAAACTCTGAAGGCACTTCACTATGTATGCCTACATGGCATATCTTTGCCTTCATGTGTGTGTGTGTTTGTGTGTGTCTGGAATAATATGGTATGTAAATATTCTCAACATGAAGTTGCTCATCCATTAATTCAAAAATAGAGATGGATGATTTTGTATTATCTTGATATGATGTCTTGTATCAATTTCACTGTTTATTTTTGGGTTGAGTTTGTTCTGTTTCATTTTGTTAGGTTTAATTCTCTTAAAAATAAACAAAAAGTAGGGATGTTTTTGGTGGCATTAAAACAAGAGAATTGAATAATACACAAGGATGAATTTATAGATGAATTTCTTGGAAATTTCAGAGGGTTCCTTGTTTGTCTACACTTTATGCTGACCCACTGATTAAAGAAATACAGGAAGTGGCACTAAACAACCTATGAGCAGGAAAGGAGCACTTATCATATGTATGGTGTTGAAGAGAGGAACTCTAGGATCTTCCAGTTCAATACCTGTTTTTGTTTTTGATTCATATGGACTTGTATATATAACATTTCTTTGATGGTCATAGTTCTCTTTAACTTTTCACCATTAAAGCTATGAACACTGGTAAAATACATGTTCCTACAAAGTATATGTATGATTTACATTGCTAAATTGATTTTCTTTGTGTTGTGCCAATGATTTCATTGATTTCTCATGGATAACATAAGCAACATTTCTTCCAATTATATATTGAACATTTTCTTTTGAGGTTTGGTTATTAATGTATTCCTGATCATTTGGTAAGTATGGGACAGTGCGATAGTCTGAAGTTTCAGAAAGAACAAAATGTGTGTTCTGAGCACTTCTCAGCACAGAAGTTGATGAGTCACCAGTATTATGCTTTCACAACTCGACATGTCACACCTCAGTGCTTCCTGCTCACTTTCATTTGAGTTCTCATTTGTCGCAGTCCTCATTTAGTCATTAGATTAAAGAACCTTTTTTTAGATTTTCAACTGTCTCTAAGGAGAGAGTTACTGGAAAGTTGTAATTGGCCTTTGTAATGAGCAGCTGTAAAAAGTTTTGAAGGTGCACTTGACTCTGGCATACTGCACTGTATTGGGAGGGTGGAGGGATAATTATGATCTGTAGGGAGGTGAGGACACAGACTCACAAACACACACAACTCAGGTCTGATCAGCTCTCCCAGAAATATATTAGATGTCAGAGAAATCATAGCTAAACAAGAGTCCTGGTAACTGCATGGATCCAGGTGAATATGTGTTATATCAGGATCAGAGGCAGAGTATGACAGAGGAGGAGGGTGATGAGCAGTCTGACTTGTTAAGCACAAATGGAAAAGTTATTTTGGGTTTGAAATGGGACCGGTGCCACAGACATGTGGGAGGGAAGCAGTAGTACTGGAATATGAGATGACGTAAGAAACAGTGGTCAGTTCAGTTTCCTAATGGAGCGTTGGGGAATTCACAGTGACACCAACTGGTGATGTGTGACACAAGTGATAATGGAACTTGGATTTCAGAAATTGTAACTTGAAAAGCCAATGTTCTGACTGGACTCAAAGATTCAGTTGTAAAGACTATTATGCAACTGAACACAAAATATCTGAAGTTACAATCAATACTTCTGTATTCAGCATGGTAATGTTACATCTGAATCTCAGCAGCAGGAGGAGCTTGATTCCCCTCCCTTGATTCTTATGAATCCCAAGAAGAAGGCTGCAGGTGTAGAGTGGAGACAGTGAGTGTGTTGCTAAAAATTTCTGTCTGAAGATGTTTGAATATTTTCTTTTCACTCAGCATCTGTCAAACTTCACACACAGGTTTCATAAATCTATCATGCTGAAATTAATTTGTTAGTATAAGTTTAATGTGGTTTGTCATATCTAATTATACAATGCACATATATCACATTAAAGATTCCATTTTGTAAATATTTATGTATCTAAGTATTTCTCTCAAATACTTTGTTCACTTTATTAATTCAGATATTTAGTTATAGTAACTGTATTCTTGAAATTTCATGTTAAACAGGGTTCTTCTTGGAATATATTATTATGTGTTTGTATTTAAGATGCCTATGTATATGAAAGAGCATAATATGAATAGACAATTGCAATTCAACATTTTTCTCTGAAAAGACCAAATGGACTTTTCTGTTATCACCTAATCAAAGTAAACTAAACCGCAGGTAAGTGTAGCATCAAATTAGAACCTGTGCCCATAGTTTTATACTAAGGTGTGAAATTTTTCATACTTAATATTTATACATATGACAAACATTGGACAAGAGATGGAAAATTTTGCAAACAAAAATATTAAAATATAGCCCACAGATACACAAAATACG
This sequence comes from Dolichotis patagonum, assembly GCA_004027295.1. Lineage (NCBI taxonomy): Eukaryota > Metazoa > Chordata > Mammalia > Rodentia > Caviidae > Dolichotis > Dolichotis patagonum. Next base: position 8,751 of record PVJX010036556.1, read on the forward strand.
AGGTATAAAAAAACTGAGTCGATTTGAATTATTAAAAAATCTGTCTCCAGCTCTAGTACTATCAGTGAGGTTAAGTATAATTTACTATAGCTGACTTTCAGATACAAATGTGCACCTATGTAGGGTGGGAACTAGACATTTCACCCAACTCTCCTCTTCAGAAAATATGCTTATCTATACAGTAAGGATAATCACAGTTCCTGCCTCATTAGTTTTCAGAATAAGTAGTATGCCATGGATTTTTATTCTATTAACTCATGTTCAGTTCTTACCTTTATTTCTGGAAACTTCTTAAATGAAAAAAATTGATAGAGAATTAGATTTCAGTTCATAGACATAAATATTGTGCCATTCTGCATATTTCAATGCAGGAATATTTGGATGTGAGGACATATATCACACATGGGGCCATTCTCAATGTCAACCAGGGATTTGGAAATGGCATTGGTTTGTTTCTCTCAGACACTCATTGGAACACTGGGGAATTTCTCTCTTCTTTTCCATAGTTCCTGTCTTCATTTCACTAAGTGCAGATTAACATCCACAGATATGATTCTCAAGAACCTGACTATAGCCAACTCCTTGGCGATTCTGTTTAGAGGGGTTCCTGAAACCATGGCAGCATTTGGATTGAAAGATTTCCTCAGTGATCTTGGATGCAAACCTGTTTTCTATATTCACAGAGTAGGCAGAGATGTGCCATTGGACGCACCTGCCTCTTGAGTGCTTTCCAGGTGATCAAGATCAGCACTGGAAACTCCAGGTGGGCACAGTTTAAGCTAACAGCCCCCAAGTATTTATGCATCTTCAGTACCCTCTGTTGGATTCTCTACATGCTGTTAAACACAATTGTTCTCATGTATGTGGCTGACAAGTCGTACAACAAAAATATCACCTACAGAAAAGAGTTTGGATACTGTTCTGTTGTTCGCCAAAACAACTCTGGAACAATCCTGCGTGCATTTCTGCTCTCCCTCCCTGATGCACTGTGTGTGGGTCTCATGCTCTGGACCAGCAGCTCAATGATTTCCATCCTGTACAGGCACAAGCAGAGAATTCAGCATATTCACAAGACCAACATCGCACGGAGATCCTCCATTGAAACCAGGGCCAGCAAAACCATCATTCTGTTGGTCAGCACCTTTGTCTGCTTTTATACCATCACCTCCATTTCCCAAGCATTTTTCATATTGCACAGCAATCCTAACAGGTTCCTCTTGAAAGTTGCTGCTGCTGTAACTGTAGTTTACCCAACTATCAGCCCTTTTCTGCTCATGAACAACTACGCAAGCATATCTAGACTCTTTCTTGTCTGTGTAAGGAATACAAAAAGCTGTAAAGTTATGAGGAGCACATCTATTTCTTAATTTCATGAGGGCCAATTATATTGTTTTCCAATTCACCTACTGAAAGCATCCAGAACATAATTGTGAAACTATTCCACACCTAGAAAGCAGTGATAAAAATAAATGGCTATGTAACAATAATGAGAAATACATACTATTACTGATTAGTAATGAAATAGTACATGATGATTCCACAAATAAGTATCACAGTGCACCCTTAAGAGAATTTTATAATTTATATACTTTATTGTATATGAATAACTTTTCTTTCAGAAAAAGACTAAGACTAAGAGTTTGTTTATTAAAACATAAAAATAAAATAAAAATGTAAACATGATAGAAGAAACAACAAAAAGGTGAGTTAAAGTTTTACTAAAGAGCAACCTTAATGTGTTATTCTATCCATAGGAATTTTTTTTATCGTTTGTGGAGATGGATGTTTTGGCCACACAGTTAAAAATAAATTATGGAGAGAATTTTTAGACATCTTCTGGTTCTTGTCCCTTGTTTTGCTGTCAGAAATGAATCAGAGTCCTTTAGCTTTTCTTCCCATCCATCTGTCTCCTGCTCCAAAATATTCTGGTTCATTTTTGAGTCTAAAAGCTCAAGAGATATTTTGTACTAGCAGGATAAAACATTCCCAAACTATAGAAGAAATGCCATCTTCATTAGTATAAAAATGCCAGAAATTTTCTCAGATCTCTTCATCAAACAAATCAGCTGTGATCCACAATATCATTTTAAGTATAGTTGTGGAATGAAGAACCTTGAACTGTGATTATGATCCATCTCTGTGTCTGTCTCTGTCTCTGTGTGTCTGTGTCTCTCTCCCCTGTCTCTATGTCTCCCTGTGTCTCTCTCCACTGAAGAACAGGTAATATCCCTAGTTGTATCATGAATAAAATTCTCCTGAGTAAGATTTTGATTAGGTTCGCTTGCACTAAATTTTAAAACATTATGTCCTCCTCACTTGAGCTTCTTATCTGTGACACAAATCAGTGGATGTGTCTCACTTTTTCTTCTTCATGTCCATTACTGCATGATAGGTTACCTGTAATGTGGAGTCTAAAATGAGAGTGGAAAAGCTCTTTTATTTTCCAAAAGAACAGTTGTAGCTGAACTCTAACACTCTAACTGTAAATAGTAGTTTCTTCCAATGTGTACATATTAGTAGAATTATGGGAGCTTTTGGATTTAGCTCTTGATTGGACTTACAGATTGAAATGAGACAAATGAAAACTGAGTTTTCATTCCACATGCCATCCTTTAGTTCATGATAAAATATGTTCTTAATTTCCAGGTAGAGTTTTTGTCTGAGGGATGGCATTTGAGACAGGGAGTTGCTGTGTCACTCAGGCTGTCCCTGAACTCAATACATAGCCCAGGCTGGCCTTGAACTTATGAGGATCTGTCAGTTTGAGTCTCCTGAGCCTCATGATTACAGGCTTGATCCCCATGCCCTGCTCAAGGTAGACAGAAGTGTCCATGATCTTAAACAACATTTCAGGAAATCATGTCTCAACTTTGAGAGTTCTCTCTCTTCATATCCTACATGAAACAGTGGTGGATTTCATAGTGGTGTTCACTCATTGTTAATCCCTTCACATGCCCTGAGACCACTAAGATTTCAGACTCTTAAGGCTTTGAGTCTAGAAATTAAATTGTGGATCGAATAGACAAAGTGGCTATCAGTTTCTTCCTGCTGACATCTGAGCTGGGTTTAGAAAACAGGAAAGGAGAGATGTTTCTTCATCCCACTCTCTCACAGTACAGACTAGAATAGAGTCAAATCCCAGAAGACACTGGCTGGTGATCACCGGGTGCAGCCATCTGCCTTTGTCACTGCTTTAGTTGGAATTGGGGCAGTAGAGGTATCCTGGGAAGTGTCACTGGAAATTACTGTCACAAAAGAAGCTTGATTTAAATAAATCTGCCTGTGTAGGAGCAGAAGTAGGAAGTTCTTATTGGTGGGCTGTCTGAAGAGTTTGGCTCACTCCAGACTGGCATAGGCAAGGTATCTGCAGAGTTTAAATGTGTGTAACTCCATGTATTTGGAGATAAATTTGTTCCCATGAAACCAGCACCAAAATCAAAGACTTTTGAATCTGAAATTGTGACATTTTCATACTTTATATGGAAGAAAAATTTATCCAACTACACAGGAGATAAATGCGTAGACATGGGGGGTATCAATAAACATATCCTGTATGTTGTGTGTGTTTTTTCTGTGTATATATTTCCTGCTAAAGAAATCTTTTGCACGTTATAAATTTGTGAAGTTGGTTGCCAAAGTTCATTGCTGTATTTGGATGTCTCCAACAGTGTAAATCCAGTGCCCTAAAGCCAATCAAAACAAAACTGTTGGACTTCAAAACAATATAATAACAAATCAACAGTGGCTGCCATGATGCCTCTTGCTGTCTTCAAAATGGCTGCCCATACGTTCAGACATAGGAAACTCAAACAAAACAGAACAAAACTAATAAAACCAAAACAGTGAATGCAGTACAGGACTCGGAAACAAGACAGTAGTAAATCAAAATGACTACCACAATAGATTTCCACATCTTTAAAGAAAAAATAATACAAATGCTCCCACAATTAGTCAGTGAGACACAAATGTAAGGAGTGCTCCGAAATTCATTTCAGGAGACCAACATTACACTGATTCTAAAACCTAATTAGGAATGAATGAAAAAGAATACCATAGATCAGTATCCTTGAAGAACATAGATGCAAAAAATCATTTAAAAAATGCAAACTGAACTTAACAACCCATTAACAAGGTTATGCAGTGAGATCAAGTTTAGTTTAATTGAGATATGCAAGCACAGTTCAACACGTGCAAATCAAAATGTGCTACACAACATATGAAATACTGAGGTTAAAAATCACGTGATCATCTCAATTGATGATGAAAACGCCTTGAGCAAAATGATGATCCCTTACTGAGAAAAGCCCTAATGAAACTAACCACAAATAGATCACTGTTCAATATGGTAAAGGTCATGGATGCCCAACCCACAGGAAACATCATTCGAATGGGGAGAAAACTGGAAGCATTTCCTTTCAAATCTGAAACAAGGCAATAACATCCTCTCTCATCACTCTGCTGTTTTGTTTTTGGAGACAGGGTCTCACTATATAGTCCAGGCTGGCTTTGTACCCACTATATAGCCCAGGCTGGCCTCAAACTCTTGGCAATCCTCCTACTGAAGCTTCCAAGTACTGAGATTACAGGCTTGCACCACCATACCTGGTTGGTCACCACTCTAATTCAATATGTTTTTTTGAAATTTTTGTCAGAGCAATTAGTCATGAGAAAAAAAATAAAAGTTGTACAAGTAGGAAAGTATGAAGTCAAACTGCATTTTATTTATTTATGAATGATGTGATTCTATACTTAGATGACCTCAGAGAGTCTACTAAATGATATTTAGAGATGATAAATGAAGTCTGAAACTATTAAGGTATAAAATAAATGTTAGTGTTCCATAGCCTTAATATACACCATTAATGGGCTAGCTGAGAAATAGATCAGTAAAAGCAACTCTATGTACAATAAATTTCAAAAAATTAAGTACTTAGGGCCAAATATAACCAAAATGCCAAGAGAATTGTACAGTTAAAATTTCAAAACACTAGCAAGAATTGAAAAAGACATCAGAAGATGGAAAGACTTCCCATGTTCACAGGTTGGCAGAATTAGCATTGTCCAGAAGACTACATTATCAAAAGTGATCTAAGATTGATTGCAATCATCGTCAAAACACAAATGGCAAGTTTTCATGAAAAAAAGATAAAATCTTAAAATTTACATAGAAACAAAAAAATCAGAATATCAAATACTAAACTCACGAAAAAAGCATACATCATAATATCTGACTTGACATCTATAACAGAACCATGGTAATACATTGTGTATTATGCTGCTAAAAGCCAAAGACATGTAGACCAATCCATAGAAGGGAAAACACAGAAAAGAAGCCACACAACTACAGCCATCTGATTCTGGACAGAGAGTCAAAAATACACACTGGAAAAAAAGCACAGGCGGGAGAAAAGACAGCCTCTTTAAGAAATGGAGTTATGAAAACTGGATGTCCACTTGTAGAAGACTGAAATTAGATAAGTATCTCCCACTCTACAAATGTTGATTGAAAATGGTCAAAGACCTAGGTATCCTGACACTTAGCAGAGCAACTTGAAGCCACACACAGGCAGAGACATTTTGAAGAATACGGGAAAAAATAGCCAGAATCAACAAATGAAGCTAAATTAAATTAAAACAATTTTGCACAAGGGAAACAACATATTGAAGCAAAGCCTACAAAATTTGTGAGAAGGTTTACCAGCTACACTTTTGACAGAGAATTAATATTCAAAGTAGTAAAAAATAAAACCCACTAAAAATAATGCAGTCAATAAACAGGCAAATAAATTGAGAAGACACTTCTCAAATTTGGAAGTAGAAATGACCAGTTTGTGTATAAAATTTTTTCAACATTTTTGGTGATTAGGGACATAAAAATCACAATTACACTAGATTCCATCTCAATCTGGTCAGCAAGAGAGTGAAGAAAATAGAAAACAATAAATGCTTGCGAGGATGCAGAGAAAAAAGCCCCCTTCCACATTGGTGGTAGGCATGTAAATTAGTACACTATTGAAATCAGGGTAGCGGTTCCGAAAATCTAAAATTAAAAGTTTCTCCTTTGTGTGGAAATCTCCAAAGAGCAGAGAGTGTGTGGTGAGACTGTCGCTTTTCCTCACAGGCACTTGGGTCACATAGGAAGGCAGCAGAGAACATGGAGAACTGAGCCTGGGGAGAATGAGATAGGAAACTCTATGGGTCCCCAGATGTTATGCACCCATGAAAAGCTGTTTTTTTTACAATCTTTATTTCCTACATTCTGTCCCCCAAGCTGCACCATCACCTATATTTTGAAAAAAGGTACAGAATGACACCTACAAGGGAAAGCCAAGAAAGACAGAAAGTGAGGGTATCATGCCACAGTGGATATTAAAATCCATTAGAGGCCAAACTGCAACTTTCTGCAAACCAATTGGAAAGTTTTGTTGAGATGGGTGAAGTTAAATTCAGAAACAGCAACTGTATAGTCACATTCCTACAAGTAAGTACCACTGTATTGGAGGCATTCAAATGGCCACTGACATGCTCAGTGTGAGAAATCAAGAGTTTTCACACAGTTAACTAGAAAGATTTAGATACGATGTAGACATAGATGTCATATCTGAAGTGAAATCATAAGGAATAATTGAAATATTTATTACAATATGCAAAATGAAAAGCAAAAGTTCTTTAATGTAAGGCTTCAGAGCATAGCCTATATCTGGTAGTCATGCTTGCTTATCTTGCTTGCTTTTCCTCAGGATGAAATAAAAGCACCTCACTGCACAGTCTGAAGTATAAGAGGTGTCATCAGCCAAAACTTTTGTGTCTCTCCTTTGAGATAAAGTATTGTGACTCTGTGACCTTGTCTTTCCATAAAAGTTCAAATATTATTTCATCTTTAATGGCAATGACAGTGTGGGACTGTGGAAAGAGAACAAGCCTGAAGAACATTTTCCAGTTGTTAATGCCTGGGACCATTTAGATGTGTGATTGGCAACTCTGGAGAGATCATTGGAGGGTTGGAAGCCTTGTTACTATAAGTGAGGGTGAGAAATTATGGCATAGAAGCACCTGCTTCCTTCCTCACCCCCTTACACAGATGGGTCTTGTGCATGCCTGGACAGCACATTGCAGTCATGAACATGGTCCCCCATCTGAAATTAAGAGCAGGAGACCAAATACAAAAATGTATTTATTACAGTATTTTTGCAGAAATCTCAGCAGGCTTTTATGTTTTAGTAGCAAGTATTTGCAACTGTTCCAGTTGACATTCCTTGTGGGCAGTGGGGCTTCTACCTGGAGCCTTGCCAGAGGGAGGGATGTGATTTCACACCTGAAAGAGGAAATGGAGACATTCTTTTGTGGCCACCTCGTTCAAGCCATTGAGTTCAAAAGTTGCCAGGCAGTAGCCTAAGAGCAGGTGGGTGCAAAGTTGTGTATGACAGAACTGTAGGTGAAAGTGCAGTGGTTCCCATGTTGAGCAAGGGCCTGCAGGGGTTTCAGATGCCAGAAAACAATAGGTCATGGGGAGGGCTACTGAACCACAGAATACTAGTGGGGGTGACCATGGGACCGTCACATGTGCCCTGAGACTTGAACACTGGAAGCTGAGCTAGAGGAGCAGGTGACTTTGGAGCACTTGTTAGTGCCCTGGTCTGGCCAGCGCCCCTCCCCCCAGGAGTGTCAGGGTAGAGCTTTGTGATGTCTCAGCCTGGCCAGGGCTCCCATTGGCTGTAACAGGGGCTGAGTGATGGAACAAAGGTAGGGTGAGGCTCCATAGCCTCCCAGAGCCACAGCAGAGCTGAGAAGAAGCAGATGCAGAAAGGTGACCTGAGGTTTGGAGGTCGGAAGCCTCAACCATGATGGAGGAAATTCGTCAGGTACAGGACAAATGGGTGGTTACCTGGGTAAATCCTCAGAAGCCCACTGACAAGCTGGACAAAACCGGAAACACCACCCAGAGGAAGAAGAAGAGAGAGAACTCAGCTGAGTCTGAGTGCAAGGAATCAGAGCATGTGAGTAGACTGGCTGTGTCCTGCTCTTGGCCTCCTGTTCCCAGGTGCCTGGACCTTGGCCCATAGGGACTGGTCCTCATGCCCTCCTGGACCCAGCACTTTGTCCTCCTCTAGCATCCTCCCCCTGGGTAGGACACAGGCAGGGCATGGCAGGGCAGGCCACTCTAGGTCCAGATTAACACAACCTCCCCTCTGCTTTCCATGCAGAGGCAGGGTGTCATTGATGAAGTGTTATCCGTGCTGGCCCAGAGTCCCCACAGGCACCACAAGTGCTTTGTGGTAGTGCTGTACAAACAGGGAAAGGTGAGGAGGGAGGAAGAGAGCCAGGAAGAGCAGAGGCCCATGATTGATCCTCAGGAACCACCTGTTGAGGGGCCTGAGGTAAAGCCTGTGCCTGAGAGTCACAAGAAAGCCCTTGAGGGCACAGTGCAGAGGGCCAGAGACCCAGGACCTGTGTCCTGCAGGATTCCAGGAGCTGAAAGGAAGAGGACCCCACGGAGACTGAAGGGTAAGAGGAAAAGTCAGGTGGACTGACCCAGACCAAGTCTGAACAACAAAGCACAATGGAGATGCTGAAGGAGGCCTCTGTGTGCATTTGCGCCTGTTCCCTGGTCAGGGGGGAAGGAAGGGAAGAGAGAGGAAAGGATTGTGGAGGGTGAGAATATGGAGGGTAGGGAGAGTAACGGGGCTGGGAGGAGAGGAGAGGGGAGGAGAAGGCACTGGGAAGGTAGGGGAGGGAGAACAAGAGGAAGGAAAGGAGGGGGATGAGAGGC
>PVJX010036557.1:0-17520 GCA_004027295.1 Dolichotis patagonum
AGCTATAAAGAATGATCACATCGAGATATTTATAAATAAATGGACACGACTTGAGACCATTCTCTTAAGCGAAATAAACCAAACTCACAAGGGTAAATACCATATAGTCTCCCTAGTATGAGATTTGATAAGAGTATATAAGACTTTATGATAAGCATGAGTCCCCATCTCATAGCTTTGAAGTCTTTCAAAGTTTTCAGTCATCAGTTGGAATGGTTTTATCCTGTTTTGTTTGACTATATCATGTGTGATGATCTGAACAGCTGTTTTGAAGAAAACAAAACATTATGACAGCTATTGCTGATTTAATATCATCCTTCTTAGAAGTCCTACCATGCTTCTTTTGTTCTACTACAATTGGTTCTATCTATCACATTGTGTCTTATTGGAATTTGAATATGTGTGATAGTTTAAACAAAATTTTTTTATCAAAAATGAGATATTATATTACCCATTGATCATTTTCTGTTATTTGGTTCAGAAAGCCCCGTAATTCTTTCACTCTATGCATGGCTTTATACTATTGTGTTATGTTTGATATTATTTTATTTGAAACTATGCTCAACTATAGCAGAGTAAGAGATATGGTGTTAGCTACTGTTGATGTCCAGTTGTCTTAATGTAAAGTACTGTGTTGCCTATGTTGTCCTGTTCTGATCTGCTCTGTACTGCCCCCTTTTGTTTTATTCTCTTTCAAATAAAAAAAAAAAGAAAAAGAATTATTTCACTATTACTAGTGACATTGCTGTAATTGAATCCTTGGGTATTTCTTTATTCTGGGGAAAGACAATAAAATAGACATGGAAATATATTCTGCTAATTCTCTTTTCACTGTGTTTGGGTTACACTCGAGCCACCACTGTACAAGTCAGACCATTTTCCTTCATCCTAACCCTCCCCATATGTCTAGGCCCAGATGACAAGTCAGACAATCAAGGGTGGTATTGGCTGAAAATTCGCAGATATGTAGTACTATAACCACAGGTGTCGGGCTCATCACATATAGATTTGAAACTCTATTACTTGCTGTGTGCCTTTAGATAAGTTGTTTCTCTTCTCTGAAATGCTATGTAATAGCATGTAATAATGAAAATAATAAGATTTCCACAGAGCTACATCCCCAACCATTATTTATTTATTTATTTATTTATTTGGAGCAGAATATATTTATTGAAAGAAACAAAGCTTCTGTCCAAGAGAGAGACAGATGGGGTTCCCAGTAGGTTGCCAAAGATTCTGTCTTTTCTAGGGACTTTTATAGAGTAAAACCACAAGGTGAGACAGGTCCAAAGTGGGGAAAAATGGGAATTTGCAAAGTAGGCATGAGGTGGGACAGAATGATGGTCAACCAATAAGATTATGAGTTCAGGTAAGATTGATTAAAGTGAGATCCAATAGGAGAAGATGTCACATAGCAAGCAGAAACAATGCCTTTGCTTGTAGGGGGTTGGATTAGTGGTTTCTTTCAGCTTCCTCAAGGGGGTGGATACTATTGAGAATATTAATCCCTGAGGTTTATCCTTGGGGTGTGAGTGCATTTGTTTTGTCTTGTTTTGAGACCTGGCTCACAGCAAGAGGTGTTTGTTTTCTCCCATAGTTGTAGGGTATCTGGTCTTCTTTGAGGGCCCAAGGCTGTCTGACAGTCCACAACACTGTCTAACTCAGCTGCCATCCCCTTTCTGAAGAAGTATCCCAAACTGCCATGAGGGAATAATAGGCAGTGACCAATCTGCTTCTTCAGGCTGAGGGGGGCCATAATTGACTGGCAGTCAGAGATATTCTACACAGGGTCTATCCAGGCCCTTGATAGACACCAAGCATTTTCATTTGGGATAGGTGTACAGGTTTAAGTCTGCATCTAATTATCTCAGTGGAAGATCTCCAAATGATATAGGGGAAACTTCCAAACTACTAGATGTCCAGTACAACGAGTTTGTGTTCCCTAAAATCGAAGAATGAATTTTAGGAATAACAGAGGTCAAGAGAAGAATATATTTATTGAGAGAAAAAAAGCTTCTGTCCAAGAGAGAGACAAAAGGGGTCCTGAGTGAGTTACCTTTTTTTATTTACTAATTTTTTTTTTGAGACACGGTCTTTCTAACTTGCCAAAGCTGACCTTAAACTTGTGATCCTCCTGCCTTGGCCTCCCAACTAGTTGGAATTGCAGGTGTGTACCACGATAACAGCTCTTTTTTATTTTCCTTTAACACAACTTCAAGTAGTTTTATTATCAGTAGTTAATAGTAATGATACACAAAGTGCGGAACAAGAAATGCAATTAAAGTTTTAAAAATTTTATTAAACGTAATTGAGTAATTTTCTGTTGGCACCACAAAATTTTGCAAGTATTTTCAAACATTCCTTTTGAAATTTTTCATTTTTAATTGATGAATTGCAATTGTATTATTTATGATATACAGTGTAATGTTTTGATAGCTGTAGACATTGTAGAAAAGTTAAATCAAGCTAATTAACAGATCTAGCACTACATATATTTATCTTTTTATGAGGTGAAAACAAAGTTTACTCTGAATAATAATCTTTTTTTTTTGTCTTTATGAGACGGGGTCTTGCTATGTGGTTTAGGCTGGCTTTGGACTCACTTTATAGTCCAGGCTAGCCTCGAACTTGCAACGATCCTCTTACCTCAGCCTCCCAAGTGCTGGGATTACAAGATTGCACCACCACATCTGGCTTTAATAATAATTTAAAACATATATTATTTTTGTAGTCATCATTATATGTGATAGATCACTAAGGTTTAGTTCTCCTACCTGACTGAAATTCTATGCCTTTTGATGAACATCTCTTCCTTTACTATCTATTCCTCTCCCTCAGTCTTTGGTAACTACCTTTCTTGTTTTTGACTTCACATGTAAATAGAATCATACAGTATTTGCCTTTCTGTACCTGGCATATTTCACTTAACCTAATGTCTTCTAGGTTCATGTATTGGTGAAATTTCCATCTTTTTTTAAGGTTATGGAGTATTTTTGTTCTGATATACCATGTTGTCTTTCTACCAATGGGTTAAGGGCAGAGTCTGGAAAGATGTTGGGTAAGTGAAGTCATCTGGAGAAACAGCAAATAAGACATTTGGGGGAATATTCCTCTAATATTTCTTGCTCACATGTGCTTGCATGGCTGGAGCAAGGCTCCTCAAAAGACTGCACATGCTCTGAATGAGATTTAATGCAGGACATAGCAATTTACAAGCTTGGCCTACAATGGTCACCCACAGAGTCAAATGTAGAAGAGTACGAAAGATCTGCTTATGTGCTAGAGATCCAAAGCCAAGGCCTGGAACTCAGGGTAACATCCCATGAGAGTCAGCATCAGGAGGCCAAAGGATCCCCCAAAAAAGACTGAGGGGCCTGCACTGGGAATTTGAAGGATCAGCACTAGAAACTAAAGAGTGTGCCAACAGGTTGAAAGGCTGGTACTGGAAGCTGAAGAATCTGTGCCAAAGAAAACCAGATGATGCCCAAGGCAAAGACCAGAGTTCCTCCAAAGAGAACAATTGAAGTTCCTCTGAAGAAAATTAGCCTTAATAAAGTTCTTTCAAGAAAAATCAGCTGAAATCCTTCTCTCCTGTTCTCCTTTTATACCATTCTGACAACGATCCTCCTTAGAATGGGTCTTCCACACCCAGAACCATGTTGACTTGATTCAGTTGGCATACCCCACTCAAACTAGCAATCAGTTAATCACCACAATAACCTTACTGTCCACCCAGCTCCAGTGATGTCTGTTGATGGTTGGTCATGAACACTTTCTTAAGACCCTTTGTCTTAAGACAAAGGGCAGCCTTGGTAGAGATGAAGATGAATCTGAAAGATCCTATGAGGCCTACTGAAGTGAGACTTAGAGAACAATCTCCTTCTACCCCTCCACCTCCCCTGTAGCTGTAACTTATTGTTCTGGTACAGATAAGATTGGCAACTATGTCCTATAAACAGATTTTGAGTCATCTCGGGATTCAAAAGGCTCTGTCTTCTTTCAAGGCTAAATTATTAATTGCTTTGTCTTGCTTCTGTACCCTTGATTGCCTCCCCCCCACTTCAGTTTCTAAAGACCAACCGCTTCAGCCAAATGTGCAAAACAAGAACCTCTCTTTTGTTCTAATGGCCAGCACTTTGGCCATGGGTTCAGCTAGGTCAATGTGCATCTAAAATCCTAGAAATAACTCCTCCTTTTTCCCTGTCAGTCCCTCTGATCTCTTGGATTCTGCAACTTTATGAGATGGGACAGAGGCTCTGGTCTGATGGAGGAGGTTTCCTCCTTGCCTTTGTCTTTCACTGAATGATGCAGCAGAAAAGCAGAGTTGAAGGGGAGCACGGCACACTTGCCTCTGAGTGTAGCTTTCCTGCCTGGATTCCCTTCACATTTGACTCCATGTCCCTGTGATTACATGTGGCAAGATGGCATTCTTGTTGATATTCTTATGCCTGTGATTAAAGTCCTCATACTAGAGAGCCAGATGCCAGCCCTCTGCTGTGAGCCTGCACCATTCACAGACTGCAGAGGAGGAGAATAAGAAGTCAGCAAGAAGCTACGACCTCCTGTGAGTTGGTGCCATGGATAGGCTGACTGGGGGAGAGCCAGACACCAGCCCCTTCTGGCACATGGGCAGGGAGACAACAAGAGCCAAGGTCTTTCTCTCTCCTCCCGCTACAAGCAACCAGCTGATCTGCAGAAACACAGGCTGTGATGATAACTAATGAGATAAAAATACAACTTAATGCTTGTAATGTTTAGTGTTTCATTGACTTTGAAGGCCTAAAAACAATAATCTGATCATCTATTCAGAGGATAACAATACACAATATAGCATATATGAAGGAATCTCCTTCTGAAGGTGGCAGCCATTGTTAATTCCCTATTATCTTGTTTCAAAATCCTTTATCATTCTTATTGGTTTTTTTGGTTGGGTTTTATTCGGTTTTATCTTGTTTGATTTTATTATATCCAGTGGCATGAGCAGCTGTTTCAAAGAGAACAAGACATATTATGGTAGCCATTTTGGATTTACTATTATCATTTTGTAACCCTTTATTGCATTCATTGTTGTGTTTTTATTGGTTCTATTATGTTCTTTTTTGTTTGATTTTTACTATGTCTGAAGGTATCTGAAGCTATTTTGAACACAACAAGAGGCATTATGGTAACCTCATGTGTCACTTACACTGTCTTGTTTTGATTGGCTTTATTCTGTTTTATTTCACTTGGTTTTATTCTTTCTAAAATAAATTTTTTAAAGTAAAACAATAAAGTCCTCATGCTCTAGCTATGCTTTCACTCTCTGAATAAAGGATTGGGGGGGCAGGATGTACAGCCCCCCTCTATTCACAGGAGTCTCTTGCAAATGTTCCTGCAGGATATTGAACTACCTCTAATATTTTGACACTTTTTGAAATATGAGCAGTGATGGCTACATAGATCAACTGTGGGAAACTTCCTAGAGCCTGGACTCCTGAGAAGGAGCAGACAGGGTGAATGGAAGCATTGCCTAGAAAGCAGCCTTGTCAAGCTGAAAGTTCCTCCCAGATTTCAGGACCCAGGACTCACTCACTACACTCCTGGCCTTATCTGAGAATTTCTTTTATGCCTCTCACCAAATCAGAGTGATCAGTAGTGTCTTAAATCTTATGTTCCCTCCATTTCTCTCTCAATTCCCCACAGACCTCAGTGCCTGAGTTTCATGGAAGGAGCCTGGTTTCCTGGGTCATCATACAGAAGAAGAGTCAACTATTGCTACAGAGCACTCATCTTGAATTATATGTGCATATCTTGAATTATATAAAATTGTATTGCATTCCAGCCATTATTTGATATAGGTCCTCACTTCTACCAATTTATTGTATCCTAACTAATAACACACAGGTTCAGCAGAACAAAACCTTTCTCTTTGACAACCCTCATGTTTTGTATCCAGTGATCGATGGAGATGCAGTTCAAAAGAGACTCCTACTCCTTTGCCTGACTTCATGACAGCCTTCTTCTTGGTACAGAAGAACACTGGGTTTCTGATTTGTCTCTTTAACAAATTTCTTCTGTGAGCTCGGGCAAGTCCTTTCTCTGCATGACTCACTAGAGTAATGAAAGCATTCACTGAATTTTTTTTATTTCCTATGTGCAGGACTCACTGTTATATACTATAATATAATTCAGATAAGAATTCAGGCCACTAGGAATAAATACAACAAAGATACGCCAAATCTCCATAGTGAAAAATTATGCTAAAATATTTGAAGAGACATAGATAATCTATATAATGTTGCTGATGTAGCTCAGTGAGAGCACAAGCCCAGCAGCCTGAAGGCCTGACTTCCATCTTCAGCACTGCAAGAAAGAAAAGAAGCTCTGTAGAGATGAGAGATCAAATAAGATCAAGATTAGAGGTAGGGAGGACAAGCGGATTTAGAAACACCATCTAGCTCCGTAATGGGCATGGATGGGAGGTGCTTGGCTTTCTGCCAGGTCCTCCTGGATTGGAATACACAGAGAAAGACCAGTCCCTGCCTGCCTCCACTGCAGCTCTTTCTCTCTCTTCTCTTCAAAACAGTGCCTGGTTAGCCCAGCTGCCTTTGGCCAGGCCTTACCCACCCATCCTATGGTGCCATGATAACTGCGCTGTTTCTCCAGTTCCTGCTAGTGCTCATCCTAGAACCGCAGATTGTGCCTGGGAGTCCCAAACAGCGCCTACCGAGTATGTGCTGGGTCTGGTCCCAGGGGAGGAAAGCAGATTCTGTGGAGAGTGGAGAATGAGGGGATGGTGTATACAGTACAGAATGCAGTGTGAGAAAATATAGTGTCATGTTCAAGAATCCAAGCCAGACCTAGGTTTGAATCTCTGCTCTGTTTGCTCACTATGTGACCTTGGGCAAGGGTCTGAGCCTCAGATTTTATCTTCATGGTGGGTGTAAGAGTAATAAGATAGTTTGAAGAAGAATCTGAGGTCATGTATGCAGACAGAGAACACTCTTCTAGGGGATGATTAACTTTTTTTTTGTACTAGGAATCGAACTTAGGACCTTGTACTTGCCAAGCAGTTGTGGTGCCACTGAGCTATACCCCTGGCTGTAGTGAATGCTAAATAGGTTACTACAAATGATGTCAGCTGTATGCATGCTGTCCTTGGCTCCCTCACAGATATTTGGTCCACTTTTCAAGCATTAAAAGAGACAGAAAAGTTCAGTAGGATTCAATCTGCAATCTCCATAAACTTGAGCTTAGAGGATGTTTTCAGAGGAGGGGAAAAGGAGTTCTTATACTGGATTTCACATTTTAAATATCCATATGTACTGGAATTATCAGTAGTTAGCATCTGTGGGGAAGTGTAGACTTCGGCCCCAGGAGCCATAGTGCTCTTGCTCAGCATTACAAAGCAGTCATGCTGCCTCTGGCCAATAACAAATGGGAAAGAACTACTATTCCTCCTGTATGCATTCCTCTGAGGGGAGAGCATCTTGAGAGTATTTTGGACACAGAAGACAGATGTGTCTAACAGCTTGTGTTTCTTAGGTGACTACATTCTACTTTAGGAATGTGAGACAGGCAGCCAGCTGCATAGGACTGAGAGGGGCTAAGCAAGCTGCAAGACAACAGGAGTATCCAGGGCAGAGTTACTTGGAAAATCAAGAACTAGACCTTGAGGAGACGCACAGAGAAGTTTCTGAAAGTTCAGCAGCAACCATGTGTGAGACTGGGACCAGACAGCCAGAAACAAATTGAAACTGGAGAAGCACAACCTCTCTGAGAACCCTAGCTTGT
The DNA here is from genome assembly GCA_004027295.1 of Dolichotis patagonum. NCBI lineage: Eukaryota > Metazoa > Chordata > Mammalia > Rodentia > Caviidae > Dolichotis > Dolichotis patagonum. The sequence continues at coordinate 7,774 of PVJX010036557.1, forward strand.
GGTCTCATCTCCCACACTGCCCCACTGAACACCAAGCTCCTCAAACAGAGGACTGGTTCCCATCTCGTGCCTTCCCCACTGATTTCTGGAATGGTTGAGAGGTCAAGTGAGTGTTGGTTACCAGTCTTTAACAAATATCCAACAGCTTAGATCTTGGCTTCCTTTACCACATCTCTGGTGACATTTGCTGTTATAGTAATAGCTGTAATCTCACTCTTCATTCCTTTCGAATCTTGGTGATAGCCTATGGATCTCTCTTCTAACTATAGATACTTACAGGAAAATAAACCAAAAGATGGGCAACAGATGCTTTATATCTGACTTTGGCCCCAAAGAGAAGACAAGTGATGAATACAAAACTTAGACCTGGTAGGGGTGGGAGAAGGGATTGATAGACCAGTGCTTGTAGTGTAAGAACTCAGGAATAAGGAGGAGACTGGGTTGGGTCCCTCAGGATAGGATCTCCTAGAGGAAGTGGATCTTAGCTTTGAACTGGAATACATGGGGTTGTCAACATGATGACAATTATTTTTCTCTAACAGTAGAAAGTAGGGACACGCTACACTCTGGGCTCCTGATCAGGAGACACCAAGGGAAAAGGAAAAGTTGACTCTGCATATCATTCTCAAATTCCCACCCTTGTCACCATGAAGAAAGTCTCCTCTAGAACTCAGAGACTTTAGAGAGTTGGAGCTTACCTTTCTGATCCAGTACTCTCTCAGTTTTCTGTGTGGCCTTCATCCTTAAGCAAAACTTACCTTCCAGTTATTCTTCCTACACAGAGTCTGAGTTAGGTTGAACATAGGATAAACCATGCTGCTCATGAGAAAGTGTACAACTTGCTAGAGACCACACAATGAGGCAGCACAGAATGCGAACACACAGCATTCATACACTTAGGAAAAACTCAAGCAAGTCTGTGGGGACTTGACATCTGACCTGCAAAGAAAGTGGATGAACAATGGATTTAGGGTCCTGCCAAATGCAGTCTTTTGATCAAATAACCAAGGACTGGTTCACTGCTCAGAACTCAGAGGAAAACAACAGCTAAGAGCAAAATTTGATTCCCCTCTCCAAGGACCACCCAAGTAAGCTGAGGGTGGCAGGCTCGCTGGGATTTCTGAGCTTTGACTGTTATTCTGGTCTCTTGTTTACGCTCTTCTCTTACCTGTTCTGTGTTCCAGGGTACATTTTGGAACCTCCAGCCTGCAGATCTAAACCTGAGAGCTGCTCCCAATTATGTATTTTGCAGGAAGATTGTCCACAAGGACTCCAGTGCTGTTCTGCCTTCTGCGGAATAGTCTGTTCATTAAACAAATCTCCAAAACAAAAAAGGTAAGCAATGTCTCATGCCAGTCCTGACTCTAGAGGTGTTCTGTCAGATTCGGAAGAACTCTTCTGTTACTCACTATGATTGTTCTTTTTTCTTTTACTTTTTCTTTCTTTTGGTTTTTTATTTGATTTTATTTTAAAGAGAAAAAAAACAAAACAAAGTACAGAATCTCTAAAACAAAGTAATAGGAAATTGAGTATGGTTAATATGTTGCATATTGATATCTTCAAAGTAGTTGCTCAGATGACAATTATACACATGCATAATTGAACAAAACATATAAGCACAAACCTCTCTCTTCAATGAGCTAAAAGAAATCAGTAGTATAATTAGCTGAGATATCTTTTGTATACATACATTTTTGCCTTCCTTTTGTGTGTTATTATTTAATCTTTGTAATTATTATTGTTATCATATTGCCAACATTTTCCATCTCTTTACCCAGAATAATTTCCACAAAAGTCCTGATTAGAAGAGATTTCCTCCACCACCTGACTACACAACTCTTCCCTTCCCATGACTACCTGAGTGAATGACCAACTGTGCCTCTCTGACAAACACCTCCATCCACAGACCTCCCCTGTTCCAGAACCCATCTTTATCCCACTGTCTGCCTCAACACAATATTAGAACTGCAAGTGTCACCCGAACGCCACAGAAAGTGTGTTTTCTGATTTTTGCTTGCTCCTTTCACCACACACCCCACCCCTAGCACAGTGTGCTGGGGTTCTGGAGGTCCAGCTCCAGGAAAGCTGGGATTAACTGCCAAGGCATGAGTACAGCCCCAGTGCAGGAAAAGGAGAGGGCTTTGGGACAGACAAAGGACAGTAGGGTGCAAATGAAACATCTGGTTCTAGTTTTCTCTGTGAGTACATCTTTCTGTCAGCCTCAGAGAGACAACACCTCTTTTTGCTTTTCACTTCTTTTTTCATGAATAATATGGGAACTTATTTTCCTACTTGCAAAGCACAATCAAATGAAGTCTCAATAGATGCATAATAGGAAACTAAAAAATAGAATGACTTTTCTTTGCCATATTTCCTACCATGAACTTAACAGCCATATATGAGATAATGTACAAGGCAATGTGATATGAGCTAACAGCCAATTACCAGAGCACAAATCTAGATTTTACCACTTGCTGACTGAATGACTCTAAACAAATCAATTAACCTCTCTCTCTGGGTGTTTGCTTCTTCATCTTTAAGAATGTAACCTTAATAGGTTAAAATAAATAATTGCACAGAGTGCAAACTCATAATCCACTTGCCTCAGTCATCCAAGTATTGGGATTAGAGGTGTCCACCACCATACCTGGTTTACTACTCTGAAGTTTTGCAGTTCCTACAGCAGAACTCAGCTTCGTGGTCTATTCTCAAAGGGAAAAATCATTGGAAGTAAAAGTTGTATATCCAAGAATAAAACTGCACAAGGTAACATTGAAAAATACCTTTCTTTTGCAGAAAAAAGTCCAAGAGCCTCAGGCAACAGGATGCCTGAAGACCAAGGCCTGTTCCCCAGAGCATTGGTAAGTATAGGGTCTGCCTCACTTTCCTGGTGTGAGATTTCTCAAGGATGTTCCTTTTCCTCTTGTAACCTCTACAGGGGACAAATATCCTCACAAGCCACAATAGCCTTTTCAATGACCAGATTGCCTCCTGGTTTTATCCATTACTCTCCTGGTTCTATCGTGTACTTCCTGCAGCAGGGTGAAGTCCAGATTGAAGTCTGCAACACAGAACACCATAAGGAAGCAGCGTCATTGCCAGGGGGAACACTCAGATCTGAGACAAGGAACAGGCTCTTCCAGCCTCAGGGTTGACAACATCCTGGGCAGGCAATCAAACTGAGACCTTCTGCTCTGCATGACTGTTCCTCTATAACACAGTCAGCCCTCTCATGGGAAAGATGAAGAGAACACCTTGCCTCAGTATATGATGAGGGTAATACAAGGCCACACAGTTGGAAGAACTTGGTCATAGTAAAGACTTAGCAGCTGCCAGTAACTCACATAATGGTATCACTCTGAGTACCAAGTGTTCCGTCCTTTAAAAAAGAAAGAGGATCATCTTTTCCACTTGACCAGTGTTACAAGAATGGTGAACAAAATGGAGTTCCCAGCATAAGAAAAGGTGATATTTATAACTCGGTGGTTTCTGTTTCAGTGTTTAGGAACAACTGGAACTTAGGAACTTCTACTTGTCTATCTGATGGCAGTGTTTGAACTCAGAGTTCTTTTACTGGCCTTGGCAAAGAGCATGATAAATGCAGGACAAGGCCAATGCCATGGGGTCAGTGCAGAACCACCACGTTTGCCCCTGCTTGGGCCCTGATGAGCCTATCGTGTTACTTCCCAGTGCCCTTTGCACATAACTGACAGCTCTGCCGAATGCTGGCCATCCAGCAGTGTGTCACCACCATTAGATAATCCAGGGCTCCTGCCACAAAAGGGCACAGAAACCACCGTGAACTTGTGTAGTCCCAGGCGAAGGACTAAGTACTGGGGACAGACTCAGCACTACTTTGAGCGCAGTGACAGGTTTAATGGCTACAGAATGGGAACTCTGGGCCATTGGAAGGCCATCTCCTGTGTGTGGCCAAAAGGGACAGCACTTCATTTTGGGTGGGCACAAAAACATTGCCATTGCACCTGAGGTGTCTGCTATGAGAACAGGTGCCCTGCTCCTGTGATCTTCTGGTAGGCTTCAGCAAGACTGCACCCTTCCATCTAGGACATTAACTGTCGTACCTGGTAGAACCTCATGTCCCAGGGTTTGTTCTCCCTGAGGCTGCAGCTCATCCTCAGCATACTGGCTGCCCTCGACTGGCCAGTGGCATGGCTGGAAGATCTCAATGAAGAAGAAGATAAAAGTGCCGGGGAGGACCTGGGAAAATGCTGAAATTTTAGTCCCAGGAATCACAGCATTGAGCTCTCCCAGACCTCCTGGAAGGGAGGAAAGGAGGAATGGAGGCCCAGGCAGGCCTTGTCACAGTCTTCCACCACACCCCGGGCTCTGTGGAGTGTGATCAATGGCTTCCAACTCTTTTGTGTGAGCAATCCTTTTGGGCCATGTCAGGCTCCATTGCATTTAGTCCTCACAGCAATCACAATACCCAGTGCACAGAGAGGGACACAGAGTTGAAATAATATGCTCAGCCTTAGCTTGCTGGTGGAGTTAGAGTCAAAACCCAAGGCCTGAGATGCCTGGAAATATTCTTTCTTCCCAAGCAGTCTCTACTTGGGCAGCTCAGCTTCCTTCTGCTCAGTGGCTTTTTGGCCTTTTCTGTTTCCACCGAACTTTGCCATTGATGCTTTCCTCCTGCTTACTTCATTCCCTTTCATACTTTGAAACTTCCCCACCAAACTTGGTCCCTTTCCAAAGCGCATGCACTCTGTGCCCTGAACACTTGTCCTCACTCTTCTCTCTGCCCTCAGTGTCTTTCCCCAAATTTCCTGATGAGCTCCTACTCACGCTTCACAGTTTGTATTATATTACAAACTTGGAAACTTTACCAACTCACTCCAGAAAAAATTAATAACTCTATCATTCTTTAATGCCCTATATCTCCTCAAACATGAACTTTATTGCAATCATTTTATTATTTTCTCTCTTGGATTATGAGTCTCTTAAAAGCAATAACTGCATCTGATTTCTTTGCCACAAGACTCTAGCCTTACGTGAGCAACCCTATTATTCAGCCTTTTCAAATAGAAGTGACAAGAGCTTCTCAAGGAGTAGATTAATCCTAAAACTTGATGAGTTGTGCTTACAAATGATATCTTCACTGAACAGATCAGAGTTCCTCAGATGTCAGTTGCCTGCTTCACTTTTGCTTCGTGCATCTGGATTCATTTTATAAATTATTTATAAGCCTGGCGTAGAAGCACACACCTGTAATTCCAGCACTTGATTAGATGTGACAGGAGGATAGTTTTGACTTTTAAGACCATCCTGGACTACATAGTGAGTTCAAGGTAATCCTAGACTACTTAATGAGACCTTGTCTCAGAAACACACACACATTTAAAAATATATTGATTTTTAACTAATTTATATTTGTTTGTGGAAACTTCCATTATATAGGCGGTAAAGAAGCTTAAGAGTATCTGTCCACATAGAAAGGGTTAAGGATCCTGGCTATTCTAAAACTCCAGCTCCTCCCTGCAAGTTATCTCTTAATCCTCTCAGCCATGTCCTGAAGATGAAATGTGATGACACATGGAAAGTGAAACACAAGGTTGGCAAAGAGTCTAAGGAGAATGTTATGATTATCACTCATGTTTTCCTAGTTGTTTCTGCATCTAAAATTCCTGTTTTATAAAGTGATAACAGTTTACATTCCACTATAACTTCTGCTTCATTGGCTGGTTTTTAATTTCTCTAGGCTCTGTGTAAAGTAACTCAAATTAATGAAGATGAGTGCAGTTTCTCTGATCTTCAAAATATCTTAAGAGATAACAAGTCATGGTTATGGAAAGTACTGGATGTTTGAAAGATAATGTGATTAACCCTCACAGTGAAAGATCATCTAATTTGTCAGTGATCTCAAGTCCTCTACTAAGACTTTGGTGACTGCGACAGACTTTGCCTCTCAAAATTATGTGATCATCTAGTCCTATAATTCTTCTTTTCTTCCAATTGCATCCCTTATAATGAACTTTTCCCAAGATAAATTTATCACAAGTCCATTCTTATTCATCTCTTCTGTGATACCCTTCTAATCTGGCTGACTTCCTGATGATTTATGATCCAACAGGAAAGACTGTTCAGAAAAATCTGAAGGCTCTTTTACCACCCAAAACTGACCAAATATGATTCAAGTGGACCTGGGTGAGGCAGGTCTCTCACATACAGGTTGGTTCATTAAAATTGCAACATTATTTTAACAGTCCAAGCTTGATTCGCCCAATATTGTAGGTGCTTGTCACAAAATGCTACTTAGATGTAAACATATTAATTATAATAAAATAAAAGGTTTAATGAGTTTCTCAGTCTCACTAGTCATTTCAGGTAACCAACTACCACACACACCTAGTAGCTTCTAGTGTGTTACTCATCACAAATACAGAAAATTTTTATCACAGAAAGTTCTACTGAAAAGCATTGCTCTAAGTGATATAAAGCTCATGTCTACTTATTGATGAATAATTAAACACCATGGTGATGAAAATTTTACAAGGTTTTAATATTATGAAATATTTTTTTACACTTAACATACTAGTGTTTAATTCTAATATGTACTAGCTCTTTAAACATATATTGAACAAAGAAAATAGAGACACCTAGAACAGGTTTCTAGAAAGAATTTCAGCAAAACTTCCAGCTCTGAACTCCTTGAATGTATGGCCAATGACAGTTAAGGAAGAACTTAACTAAGAAGCTCCTCCTCTCTACAGGTAGTTCTGTATTCTGGAAGAGGAACTATCCCACGGACTAAGGTGTATTTGTGTGGACATGGCTTGAGGAAAAATGATAGACTGAATGTGTTCCAAAACATAGCAACGCAGGATTTCCAATACCCCTTCTCTTTTACCCCATACCTTTCTTCTATAGCTCTAAGAGTATTTTGCAGCAATAACTATGTGATCAATAAGGTTGATTTTTTTTTTAGTATCCAGACTTGAATGACTTCACCAAGTATCACAAACACCAAGTATCACAAACACTGTACTTGGATTATGAGGTAAGATTACCAGGCCATCTCAGATGCCTTATTTCACTGAAACAAAAGAATAATGAAGAGGGATCACTCTGTTGGCTGTAGTGACCAATTATTATTCCAAAGGATAAGTAGGACTGTTGGTAAGCAATGGGGGCAGGAATAAGATACAAAACACAGGGATTCTCTAGGGCACTATTTCCAGGATAATAGAGAGTACAGCAACCAATATAAAAGAGTGACCAAGAGCTCACATAGTTCACAAGCCTCAAAAATACGAGTTTTAAGATATTCTACCAGGTTTAGAAAAAAAACAGCCAGGTGTGATGGAGCATGCCTATAATTCCAGCATTTGGGAGACTGAGGTAGGAGTATCACAGTGAATTCAAGGGCAGCCTGAACTACATAGTGAGACACTGTGTCAAAAACAAACAAACAAAAAAAAAAAACCCAGTCATCAGCTGGTATATTGTTTGCCAAAAGAAAGAAGGACTATGCATGCACAGTATGAGAAACATACTCATAAATATCAGTCATGACTTTCTGATAAGAAAAGAAGCTCATAATATTCTCTTCCTTACTATATTAGGTATGTTTATAAATATAAATGTCTTTTAATATTATTTGCATATATTTATTTTATTCTTTCTCATCTCTGCTACACTCCTATTACAGTGTGTGGGTAAATAATGCTTAAATTAGAATTATTGTATGGATATTTTAGCATGGCTGATAACAATCCTACAACCAGCAAAATCTGAGTGGCAAGAAATAATAAATATTTATTTGCCTTTCATACATCAGAAAAACAATAGATGTCCAGCTATTCCAAACTGGATTTCACTGAACTTGGATCTAGCCTAAAAATTGATCCATGCATGTGCATGTTTGTATGTAAGGTATTGAATCCAGGGTCTTACTCTACAACTGAATTACACTCCCAGCCCTTGGGTCCACTTTTGAACTATGTGTCTCCTAGCAGTACCTTAACATGTATTTTCTCGTGACAAGACATAGGAAGCAAAGAAGTATATTCAGTCCTGCAAAGCTATTATAACCCTGAAAATGTCCCTGACCAAATAAACAAAAGACAGGAGCAAGTTAAAAAGTTAGGGAATACAAAGGAAGTACAATCTACTCACTTGGAGACCACTGGAAGAATTTAGATGTATAGTAACATCAATTTGGTATTGTTTCACAAGAAAAGGATCAACTTAAATATTACAAAAGTGTAATTAAATATTACAAAAGCATAAAGTAATGATATATTACATTTCAAACAAGGGCACTGCTTTTTAAAAATGGCCCTAAAATTTTTAGAAAATTCTGATACATACATAGTATTTAGAATACTAGAAACAATGACCAGGATGCAGGGGAGCTAGAAAGATCAGAGCAGAAAGGCAAGAATAAAGGTTATACATCTATCAGATCTTTAAATAATATAAAAGTAGGGGAGAGTTAATAACAGCATTTTTTTTTTTTTTTTTGGTACCGGGGATCAAACTCACAACCTCGGGCTTGCAAGGCAGGCACTTAAGCCACTGAGCTAAATCCCCGGCCCAGTAACAGCATTTCTTACTGAGATGGTGAGTATAGGTCGACTGCTGTGTATGAAAAACTGCTGTACATCTATATGCTGTATATGAAGCCTAAATGAGCAAACTTGTGAGAGGAACAGACATGTGGTAAAACTAAAAGAAAAATCATACACTTGACCTTGATGGGGAGCTGAACTTTCCTCCAGGGGATCTTTACACTATGCATTTGTGTCTAGTCCACACATTCTTACCAGAATGTACTCCCAACTTTAACACAACCAAAACAAAGTGAATCCTTGAGTATATACAAGGAGCTATTTCAATCAAAGATCTTAAATGGAAGGTTTTCCACCTAACAAGAATACTAACCATCAACAAATTCAGGGAATCTTTTGAAGCAATGGTGGAGAAGGCAATTTAACCTGAAATCAACATGTGATCCTAGGTTTATAAATAATACTGACAAATCAAATATGTTGAAATTGCAATGACTAAGGGAAAAGAAGGAGATCACAGTAAAAGCAGGGGAAATTAACTGTATGAAGTTTGTGAATTTATGATCAATTTTAAGTATCAGCCTGACTGAATGCCCAACAAACTCCTTAAAGAATATTTCAGGGTATATCTTTAAATGTGCTCTCTGGGTAATGTCTTAGAGTGTTTCAGGAAAGCATTAACCTTTTGATAAGGAATGAAGTTATGCAGATGACTTTTCCCAGTGTGGGTGGGCATCATCCAATCAGCATAGAGCCTCAATAAAACAGTAGAAAAAAAAGTTTAATTTTCTCAGAAACAGTCAACAAAGATTTAATTTTCTCTTTTCCCAACTATTTGACCTAGGGCTTTGACCTTGTCCTGTCCTTAGTGCTCTTGATTGTCAGGTCTTTGAACTCAAATAGGAATGTATACTATTGTATCTGCTCTATGGTTCTGCTTTGCAAACTACAGCATCTGCTCTCCCTCGGGCTCCAGTTTTCCAAGAACAGAGCTAGGACTTAGTCTTCGTAACTGGATAAATACATTATTCAACTCTGTTTCTCTAAGAGACCTGACAAATACAGATGTCTTCCAAATTTCCCTTGAATGTTTACTGTTAGTGACTCAACATGGACTGTTTCTATATGATATATGAGAAAACAATCAGGGGCTCTCTTTGGGAGCCGAAACTCCCGGACCCGTAGAGTGGCCTGGGCTGTTTGGATCGAAAGTCTG
>PVJX010036558.1:0-17525 GCA_004027295.1 Dolichotis patagonum
AAAAATGAGATATTAGAGTACCCATTGATCATTTTCTGTTATTCGGTTCAGAAAGCCCTGTAATTCTTTCACTCTATGCATGGCTTTATACTATTGTGTTATGTTTGATATTATTTTATTTGAAACTATGGTCAACTATAGCAGAGTAAGAGATATGTTGTTAGATACTGTTGACATCCAGTTGACTTAATGTAAAGTACTGTGTTGCCTATGTTGTCCTGTTCTGATCTGCTCTGTTCTGATCTGCTTTTGTTTTATTCTCTTTCAAATAAAAAAAAAGAAGAAATAATCTGAGTAATTATGCATCAATTATATACTGCAAATTCATATTTAACACAATTTTAATATTAAAAATTACAGGTGTGGCTCACTTTACTGAAAAATTCTATTAATATTTTAAATAGTAATGTCAAGTACTACAGAAAGTGTTCCCCAACTCATGAGGCAAGCATTATTTTGTCACCAATCCAGAAAAAGACACATCTAGCATTGTATCTAATGCCAAAAGATTAAAATGCTTCCTAAGACTAGAAGTAAAGCAATGATTTTAGTTTCAGCATTATTTTCCAACATAGTACTAAATCCATACACAGTACTTCAAGCAAAAATAAATCAATAAAAAGCAAAAAATCTTGGAAAGAAAAGATGTTATCCAATTTCACTGGTGTATTTCAGAAAAAGAAAAAACCCAACTTTCTATTAATAATGAGTTTAAGAGAATCAAAGAGTATGAAGTCAATAGACAAAAATTAACAGAATTATATAGACTAGCAAAACACAATTGGAAATTGAGATGTAAAAGATAGTTCAACCGTAACAGCACCACTAAAGGTGGAATATTCAAGTATAATTCTACCAAAAAATGTGTAATGTAAGAATACTGACAACTATAAAACACCAATAAAATCAAGGAAATGGTACATAAGTAAGGGCTATATTATATTATTATGATTGTGTAATGAAAGTCTCAGTATTATTAAAATAATAATTTTCCAAAATTCATTTATGGATCTAGTCTTATTTAAATCAAAATCTCAGCAAGAATTTTTGGTAGAACTGAACAATTGTTCTAAAATTTTTAGGAAAAGACAGAGAGACTAGAATAGTCAAAAATTTTTGAAAAAGAAGAGGTTATATAACTCATGAAACTAATTTCAAGACTTGTATGAACTTACAGAAACTGAACAATGTAGTGGATAAAAGATAAATGTACAGGTTAATAGAAGAGCATGAATGGTCTAGAAATGGACTTGCATATATAGACTATTGGTTTTCAACAAAAGTGTAAAGAAAATTCAATGAAAAGTGGACAGGTTTCAAAACAAATATAGCTGTGGTGACTTACAACTGAAAGGCCACGTGCAAAAAGAAGAAAAGAGAAAGAGAAGTAATTTTGATACACACTTTACAATTTATACAAAATTTAACATAAAATGGAGAATGACTTCAATTTAAATATAAAGTTATAAGGTTTACAGATGAACACTTGGGAGGAAAACTTGGGTTGACAAACATGTATTAGAGATCATTCCAAAGAACCACACATAGAGGGAATTTTTGATAATTTGGACTTCATCAAAATTAAGAACTGGTGATCTTGAAAGACACAAATTTGTCAAAAGACAAGCCAAAGAACAGAAGGATAAAATTGCAAGATATATAATTAATAAAATTCTTCGATTAATAATACATACAAAATTTTGAAAGCAGCATGTAAACAATTCAATTTTTTTTTTTGTACTGGGAATCAGACTCATGCCCTTGTGCTTGCCCGGCAAGCACTGCACTGTTGAGCTCTATCTCCAGCCCAAACAACTCAATTTTTAAACACACCAAAGATTTTAAAATATTTCATTAAAAACATATAAGTCGTGTATAATATGTAAAACACACACATATATATACACATACATATACACAAACACACATATATATACACACACACACACACACACACACACACACACACACAAACACACACATACTTATAAGTACATAGAAAGGTTGACCAACCTCATTAAAACAGAATTAATGTACCAAGTGCTGATAAGAATTTGAAGTAACTGGAATGCTCATGCACTGTTTAATGGGCATGCAGTTTGGCAGTTTCCCTTAAACTAAACACATATTTATCATGAAAATCTTCATTCTTTCTCAAAATTACTTGCCAAATAAAATGAAATATGGCCAAACACTTGTATTCAGGTACTTACAATAATTTTATTTCTAAATTCCCAAACACTTATATTCAGGTACTTACAATAATTTTATTTCTAAATTCCCAAAACTGGAAATAACAAAAATATTCCTCAACTGGAGAGTGGATCAATTTTATATATAAAAGTATTTTATACACTATATATTTATTTTACATATTTATAATTATGTATAATTTATGTGTGAATACTAATTATAAACATACAATATCATTACACATTCAGATATAAATACAGAGATAACATAGTATATCCATTGTAGTTCATCTTTAAATATATACATAATTGTGTAAGTTAAAAAATAAATACTACTCAACAGTAAAAAGAATTCAAATATTAACATGGGTGGATCACAAAAGTGCTAAGTGAAAATAGCCAAGTTTAGAAGACTATATACCATATAATTTCATTTGTATCACACTCTTGAAAAAATAGAGTAAAACTATATGGTAAAAACAAGCTTTCACTCTAAAATCAGCAACAATATAAGGATGTTTGTTATCATAACTCTTTGTTCAATATAGTTCTCAAAACATTAGTTAAAGCAATTAGGAAAGAGACAAATAAAAGAGACATAGATAGGACAGAAAGAAGTTAAATTATTGGTATTTGCAGATTGAGTGATCTTCTACATAGAACACTCCAAAAACTTCACCAGAAGACTTACAATTATTAACCAAATTCAGTACTGTAAGCAAGATACAAAGTCAAAACTCAAAAATCAATAACATTCCTGTACACTAATAAAAAACTCAGCAAGAGAAAAAATAGGGACACAATACCTTTCACAATAGCATCAAGTAAAACTGAATCCTTAGGAATTAACCTAAGCAAGGAAATGAAAGACCAAAGAGGCTATCAGAAAATTGAAAGATAACCCTATTTCGAGTAGATGAAGCAATATAGTCAAAGTGGCCAAAACTATCACACAGATTTAACAGAATCCCCATCAAAACACCAGTAGCACTCCTCACAGATTAGAGTAAGCAACACTAACATACATGAGGAACCAGAAGAGGCCTAGATTAGCAAAAGCAACTCTGAACAACAAGGGCAAGGTAGGGGACATCACGATCCAGAATTTGAGTTATGATACAAAACTACAATGATAAAAAAAATGAATACACTTTTAAAACTACATGGAAATAAAACTATCTTCTACAATGGGTTCCAGTGGCTGAATGTAGTTCCCATCACCTCTGTCTTCTTAGAGTAGAAGATTATAGTTAGATTTGATAGCTGGTATAGAGTCCGCCAAAAAAAAATACACTTTAAAAATAAATCGTATGATTTATTTTTTCAACAGATGGAGTTGCCACATATAGGAGACCCTAGAGGGTCTTTTCTATAACAGAAATCCCCCTGTCCTGCCAGTTGAAAATGCATATGCAGCAACCTCAGTGACAAAGGTTACCCAAGCAGCAGTTGGCTGTACTAATAAATACCCCATTACCCAATCATTTTTGAAAGTTTCACCTCTGAACATATGAGACTGTGGGTGAACATTTTATATTTAAACAATGAGAGCTGAGAATGTAGACCATACAGTAATTCCCTGATGTAAGGACAAGTTTAGAGAACTGTTATAAGTCGGATTCCTTCACTAGTCTGACAAAGTGGGTCTTACACACCTGAGACACAAATATACATTGTATATTGCTTTGTGCTTGCTAGATGTTTCCTCCATATCTTTTCCTCTTTTCCTCTTGCTCTACAGTACTAGAGCAAGTACTGTATGGCTGAGCGCTATCACACCATAGAGTAAGCGCACAGCAACACAGCTATGACAATAGCCAGCAGGCACTTTTTTCCTCTTACTCCTGCCATTTGTTCACTTCTACATCCATTCCTATCTGTGAAAGTTCATGAGTCGAATGTTCATAAGTTTGGGACTCACTGTAGTAGTTTCTCTAGCATGCCCAGAGCACTGGGTTCTATTTTCAGAACCCAGGCAATAGAGGAGAGTGAGAAATGCAATACATCCACAACTGTGAAAGTGTATTAAAGTAAATAAGTTAGTCTTAGCCAAATATGCTAGACCATACTGTAATCCCAGTATGCTGGGAGACTGAGGCAGAAGGGTTACAAGTTTGAGCCCAGTCTGGGCAACTTTGGCTACTTTGTGAAACTCTGTCTCCAAATGTTAGAAAATAAATAAATTTGAAAAAAGTGAGGGAATGAAACTAGTCTTGAAAGAAGACATGTTGCACAATTCTGTTCATATGTAATGTCAAAAATAGTTTCAAAGTGTGTTAGTAACTAACTAGGGTTGAATCTGTGAGTGAATTGAAAAGTGAGAGGAACTGAAGATTTAATACTTATAAGCATGTATTTTTAGGGTGATAAGGTTGTAAAGTGGGAAGAGTTGCACAATTTTGTGGATATATTAAAAATAATTGAATTATAAATTTAATGAGTGATTTTTAAAGTATATGAGCTATATCTTGATAACATTTTTTGTGAAATTTTTTTAAAGAGAATAAAACAAAAGAGTATAGAACAAAGCAAAACAGAACAGAACAATGCAAGCAACACAGCACTTCACAACAAGACAACCGGACATCAACAGTAGCTACCATAATGTCTCTTTTCTTCGACATAGTTGCGCGTACCTTCACACACAATAATATAAAACATAACAAAATAGTACAAAACCATTCAAAAGAATGAGAGTATTAAAGGACTTAAAAACCAAATAAGGATTTAGCTCAGTGGTATAAGCATCTCCCTGGAAAGCATGAGGCTGTGAGTTCAAACTCTGGTACCAAAAAAAACCAAAACAACAACAACAAAAAAATCAGGAAATGGACAATGGCCACTATAATATCTCATTTTCCTCAAACAATTTGTTTATACCATCACACATAATAAAATCAAATAAAACACAACAGGATAGAACCAATCAAAACAGAAGAATAAAAGCATGGTAAGACTTCAAAACAAGATGATAGTAAATCAGCAATGGTTACTATAATGTCTCACTTTCTTCAAAATAGCTGTTCATACCATCACACAGAATAAAATCAAACAAAACAGAATAAAACCAATCAAGTCAATGAATGAAAGCATTATAAGACTTCAAAGCAATATAATAGGAAACCATGATTACCATAAAACACCCCATTATATTCAAAATAGCTGCCCCTACCATCTGACAGCATAAAACCTAACAAAACAAGACAGAACAAAGCCAAACCTAAAAAAACTGTGAAAACAATGCAAGAGTTCAAGACAACACAATAAGAAATTAACAGTAGTTTCTACCTTTCCCTCCCACGTATTTCCTCCCCTGTGTTCTTACATTAATTATTTTGCTTTTGGATCCCATTAACCCCTTCTGTTTCTTATGTTAGTTTTCATGCATATGAGTTTGAACTGTTTCGGCCATGAACATAATCTCTAATTGCATCCATTTACCTACAAGAGCCTTGAGATTATTCTACTTTATAGCTGGGTAGCTTTCCACTGCATGAAAATATCATATCTTTCTTATCCATTCTGCAGTTGATGGGCAAGTAACTCTTGCTTTTTTTTTTCAGTCTCCTGTCACATGGAACAATTGTTTTCTCTCCTTTGATTTTCAGTCTACAGATTTCCTTTCCAGTTAGATGTGTTTCTTGTATACAGTGTATCAATGGATCTTGTTTCTTGATCCACTCTCCCTGTGTTGCTTTTTATTGCTGACCTGAGGGCATCTACATTAATGGTTACAACCATCACACACTGGTTTGTCTCTGCCTGTTATCCTCCTGTTGTTGGCCCTCCACTTTTCCCTTTCGTTCAATTGCCTGTCTTGTTTGGTGATTCTCTTATGCTGCTGTTTCTAGAACCATGGTCATCTTTATCTTGCTCTAGAGCACTCTCTGTAGGGTTGGTTTGGTAGTCATGAATTCCTTCAGTTGTTCTTTATCATGGAAGTATCTTATTTTTCCATCAGTTTTGAAAGATAGTTTTGCTGGGTAGATCAATCTGGGTTGGAAATTGTTTTCTTTCAGAGTTTGAAACACTTCACTCTAAACTCTTCTTGACTTGATGGTTTGTGTTGACAAGTCTGCTGTGATTCTGACTGATTTTCCTTTATAGGTGATCTGTCTCTTTTCTCTAACAGCTTTTAATATTCTGTCCTTGTGCTGAATTTCTGGGATCTTGATTGTTATATGTCTGGTTGTAGATTTACTTTGGTTATGGTTAGTTGGAGTCCTATATGCCTCACTTGCCTCTGCATGTCAGATCCATTTCTCATGTTTGGTAAGTTTTCTTCTGTTACTTCTGTGAATATCCTTTTAGTTTCATTTGTGTTGACTCTTGGTTCTTCATTGATACCTATCATTCTTAAATTATGCTTCTTTGCATCATCTTGCAGCCATTGAATTGTTATTTCCTGATTCCATGTTATTTTTAAGAGATCTTTCCATGATCATGATCACTAGCAGCAAACCTGTCTTCAAGGTATGGTAGTCTATGTTCAGTTTCTTTCAAGCAGTTTTGCCAGCCTTCAATTGAATTTTTAATTTCCTGCATCTCGCTTTGAATCTGTTTCATGCACTGTAATTCCTTTCTACATTCATTCAAGGTTTCCATCATTTTCCTATGCTCCTCTTTATTGTCTATGTCTTCTTTAGACCTGCTGAACAATTCTTTCAGTATGTTTGTGATTTCTTCTTTTACCTGAGACATTATTTCTCTTTTTTTTTTTAATTTCAGACATCTATGGGGTTTACTGTAGGAGAATTCTGCATCCTCATTGTCCCTGAAGCTAGTCTTGGAAGTGCCTAGAGTCCACATGGTTGTATCACTAGACAGAGTTCAAAAATGTCTGTCAAAGTGGAGATGGAGACCTTTACTTGCCCTCCCTCACCCCAATAGAATGTTTATTGATTCTTATAACAGAAAAGTATTTCAAGTATTTCACTATGAAACCCGTTTACTATACAGAGTCAAAAAGTAAGAGAAAATAAGGAATTCAACTTGAGGATCTGAAAGTGACACATATCTGAAGAAAAGGATCAAACAAACCTGCTTACAAGACAATGAGACCAGGGTTTATAGATTTGCTAGGTTAGAGGATGGTTGGTTAAGCTCTCATTTCTGGTTTACAAGATGGCTCCAGGAGAAGTCCTCATTACTGAAGGAGGAAATTTGCTTTTTTTTTTTTTTTTTTTTGAGACACTATAGTGAAATTGGCACAGAACATCACAGCAGGTCACCAGGAAAACAGTAACAGGAAACATTGTATACCTCGTTGTCTTCACAATAGTTGTTCTTCTACTAGGTACAGCAAAATCAAAGAAATACACATTATAGAACACATCAACACAGAGTATTGAATAGAGCAACAGCGTTAATCAGGACAAAGCAAAACGGCGATAAAAATATCTGCCTTCAGAGATAATAGAAAGAAACTCCCCCGACTTGCTGTACCAAATATGGTCACCTGCTAAGAGATACCCAGATCCCTGGATCCCAATTGTTAACCGGGGGGGGGGGTATGGTATATTTGGATCTAAGCCCGCACCCAGTTAGGCAGCAGGTTGCTTACTGGTTGGCTCAGCACCCTAAGTTCCAGCGTGGCGCGGATCTCAGGAGACGCTCTTGCTTCTGGTTTCCCCGCCCTGGGGTGGCCACGGCTCCCCACACCACAGTCACTTTCCAGGGCGGCAGGCTGCTTACTGCTTGGCTCGGCGCCCTAAGTTCCAGCATGCAGCATGGCGCGGATCTCAGGAGACACTCTTGCTTCTGGTTTCCCCGCCCTGGGGTGGCCGCGGCTCCCCACAGCACAGTCACTTTCCAGGGCAGCAGGCTGCTTACTGGTTGGCTCGGTGCCCTAAGTTCCAGCATGGCGCGGATCTCAGGAGATGCTCTTGCTTCTGGTTTGAGACATTATTTCTCATCTGACTGCTTTTACAGTCTCATGACGTTGTTTCCTTACTTCAGTTGCTATCCTCTCACAGATTTCAGGTATGTCACTTCCGTTTTCTTCCATGACCGTATCTCCCAGACTTATTTGGTGTGGGCTAGAGGTCTGAGTTTGCCTTTTTGCTCCTTCCTCTTGACATTCTCCTGGGTTCTTCCCAACAAGCTGGTTGTGGAGTTCCAGGCACTTCCCACATTGGCTGCCCCTAAGCAGTGTAGGGGATGAGACAGGCACCTGGGTTCCTCTAATTCCAGATTTACAGGGAGATAGTAGGGTGTAGAGTAATCTTCTCCAGATCTATGAAGCTACACTGGGGCTTCACTGATGATCAGGGGTGTATGTAGGTAGGGATGCGTCTCTCAGCCTGTGTGTCTATATGGGGATTCCCATGATACTGGCAGACACACAGGAGTGTGTCTGATTCTGCTAGTGGATGATGGCTGTCTGAGGGAACCAAGGGCCTCAAATGGTGGCCTATGGATGCACAGGGCTTATCTGGCTATGTGTCCCTGCTCCTGCTGGCTGCCTGCAGGAAGGAGCCCTCCGATGGCAGCTCCCTGAAGGTGCAGGGAGACCTGCTGATTCTCTCTGCCCACACTGGCCACCTGTAGGACATAGTCTTTGGGTGGTGGCGCACAGCGGGCAGAGGTAGATCTGTATGATTCCTTCAGCCCGTGCTGGGTCTGTGGAGGGACAGGCCTTCTGATGGTGGTGCTGGGCAGGCAGAGGCAGGTCTTCTCCTGGTTTTCTCTGCCCACACTGGGCACACTGAGAAAAAACAATAACATGTTTTTCAAACAAGGAAGGAGATTAAGAAAGGCCAAAGGAATAATCCTACAGGAAAAAGATACAAAGTTCCAAACATACGTTAATGTGGTTGAATCGTGTCTTCCATAGGATGATGTGAGTACAAAGTTTTAAAACACAGTTTGAGACCAGCTGGGGGACCCTTTCTTAAATACTAGAGAAGGTGTTTACGTTATATCCAATAGGCAGTGGAGTGACATCGAAGTCTAATTTTATAAAAAAGAATCTATGTTTAAAACAAGAGGAAAGTGACAATATGCTTACTTTAGAAAGATCATGTGGTCTACAGTAAGAATAGACCTCTAGGAAGACTGCTACAATAATCCATATGAGAGATGATGAATGCCTTTCAATGACTCCCCTAAAATCCAGTACAGTGATTCCATATTGCTTTAAGAGTTAAAGTATATCTGCATTACTCAGTGTGTATCAGTTTGACGTTTTAAATAAATATAATTAACATGCATTTTCTGAGAATATTTCCAATATTTGCAATCCTGCCTGACTGGAAGTGAAAAATACCCACATTTATTTAATTACTGCTTTGGCCGTCCATACCGTTTGCCTGTAACTGGGTGGTGGTTGTTTGTAACATATTTAAGCGACTTCAGTTGAGATTTTCAAGATCTTAGTATTCAGTTGTAGTTCTTTCACTGTCCTCCTTTTATAAGATAATGCAAGATATGTGCCAAGCAGAGGATAGTTATTTATTTAATAGTTGTTGTCCTTTATGAGCTATGTCTCATGTCACAATTAGGATTTTGATTTGAGAAATATTTGGTTTCTGAGAACTAGACGTGGCTGTTTCTTTGTTATTCTCATTGTCCTATGTTAGAACCAGTTTGAGGCACCTTTGCTCCTTTCTGACACAAGTCTAGGTGGGTACTGTTCCTTTCTGTACAGAGTACCTGTCATTCCTTCAAGCTCTTCCTCTTCCAGCATTAGTCAGGGTCTTCACAAGTCTCATCACTGCAGTTAAAGAAAATATTTTAACTTTCTTTCAGATTTATTCATCTAATATGATTTCCTAGCTTTTATTGCGGAGTAGTTCAAGAAATGGGAATGTTCCCCTACTTCATAATAAGTTATTTCTTTCTTTTTAGGCTGTCATTTAGCACCTAAATTTAACAATCCTCAAAAACTCAAAGATGTAAGTGACAAATTAAAAGCAGAAGGGGGAAAAAGAGTAATTCAGAGCTTTTAGACAGTATTTCTCAGATGTTTGGTGGAATCAAACAGATGTATAAACTGACACATACTCCAGGGCATGTCACGTTCTTCAAACAGAAATAGACGATTAAGAGTATTTCTTCATCTGCAAAATGGGATTAATAGTGTTTGCCACCTGTCATCTCTTGGGGGTGTTGGGAGGGAAAAAGACATTCGCTCAAGGAGAGTTCTCTGAGCTGTTTAGAGGACAGGCAGCTCATTAATGCAGACGTCACTTTGTTTTTTGGCAAAACAACTGAGATTCCCCACTTCCCTGGAGGAGGGGGATATTATTTCCAAAGCACACGCCTTCAAGAGATAAAAAGTTAAGGAAAAAACACTCTATGCTTAGTAATGCCATTTCTGCCCGATCCAATGAAAGACAAAGGATGATAATGTGGCAAGGAGGGAAAGGTACGGCTGGGGCAGCCCTGGCAGATGCCCGGATGTGTGCGTCTTTCTGCTTTCTGCCCTGTCTCCAGGCTCACCTGCCCCTCAGGATCCTCCATACTCACTAGAAAGCAAAGATGGAGTTCGTTCTTTTCACAGTTTTAGATATCACAAAACCAGTTATTCCGGTCTCAGAAGAGCAGCAACACTGTCCTGTCTTCTGTGACTTGCAAGCCTGCCGTGTGTGAGTAGGCAGTTTTATTTCACAGTTATGTAGGTGTGTGCCAGGTTCAAATGTTCTAAGTTCAAGTGCTGATCTTCTGCTGCAGTTACTTTATGTTACCTTAGCTTTTTTTAAATCACTTGTGTGTAACACGCTTACTCTACCTAGACCATTTAATAGAAACTCGTTAGGTGTCTTTGTTATTTTTGTATCTTTTTGTTAAGAATCACATGCGATGGTTGATTCATCAGTACACAACTTCCATTCTCTAGGGACAGGGTGCTTGTGGATTAAGCAGAAAGGAAGTGTACCTAATTTTCTGTCAGAATGTTTAACAATAGTGTTGGTAAATCAGTAGAGCCAATAGAAAATGTGCTTTTTCTAGGCTCTCTTTTTCACCAAATAGTTAACAGAAATTAAATCATTTTAGAATTCTATGCTTCTTAACAGAGGAGGCAGGATAAAGTGTGTGTACACTAGCTGCCCAGGATAAATATTTTGACTATGTATTTCCAAACATGTATTAATTAAAATCGAGGCAAAGTCCCCACTCTTCTTCTTCAGTTATGCCCCATAGATAGAGACAATATCAATGAAAATATCTTTATAGAGGAAAAATATATAACCCTCTCACACAGCCATGAAGCAGTTTTAAATATTAAAGCTCTGGCTTTATTCATCCCACCCACCCCCATTCCCAAAGATAGACCGTTATTTTCAGTAGGGCCATTTTTATTAACAAGAAAAACAAAGAAGAAAGCCTTTTGATTAATGTATGACTCTCCCAAGCAGTTTTTAGTACAGACATATTTTTCTTTCCCATATGAAGATGGAGAGGTCTAAAAAGGCCCTCTCCTTGCAGCAGAATTTGCAGATCTGTGGAACCACAGTGGACATTGGAAATGGAAAATGTGTGATCTGACAAATGCTGTTGGGTTTTCCATAAGGAAGGAACATGGAGATATAGGAGAGAATCTGAATATTTCTTATACTTGCTATCTCTGCAAGAGTATGTAAGACATTTCATGTTGGCAGCTAGGTGATGCTAACAGCCAAGTGAAAAGAAAAAAAGAGACAAGACACCAGATACGGTTATATGGGTACTTGATAAAAACCTGGCATGAAGACTTAACACCAGGACTTCCTGACATTTCTATCTGGATAGTAGTTTGAATGCATATGTATTTTATTTGATAAAGTTATTTCCATTTTATATAGCACACGATTATGCATGCATGTGTGTATGTTGGTAGTTTTCATTACAAACTTACAGTTTAGACATTATTAAAGAGAGGAACCTCAGTTGGTTGGAGCTAGTTATATGCATCTTTAAAGGACTAATCAGGAAGAAGAAATATTACAGTCCTTACAAGATGGTAACAATGCAGAACAATCCTTGCAGAAGCATTAACCAATTGCAACTAGCTTTTCTTAGTATTAGTAAAACTGTATGCACAAACTAGTGGGACATTTGCTAGGTATAAAGAAATTTAATTTATAGTGCAATGGGAGAGTATATCATGTGAAATAACATGTTCTTCATCATGTAGGGATTTTTAAAAGAGAAATAGAATGGTAATTTGTCAGAGGGGATGCTAAAGGGACTGTGACTAGGGAAGAATATTTTCTAAACATTAAGAACTATTTATTGAGTGCGGAGTATGGGACTAGCGTGTAGCTTTCATGTTCCCAGATCCAGTGAATTTTCAGACCCTCCCAGGGACAAGATAGACAGGCTATGCAAACTCCATAGCGGACTGCTGTAGTACATAGAATCAGAAATAGAGAAAGAGGTTAAGTGTTGTATTCCTGGAACTATTGGATGTTGAGATAGCAGGCAACAATGGGGTCATCCTTGTTCTTATGAAACTCAGAGGAAAACAAACAAATCTATGAATTCCTACTAACTTTGTGTCTTTGGTAGGAGTACATGTGAAAGCTTTTGACCTAATATCCTACCCCCAGCTAAGGTTGTGGTCTAGGACATATTTGAAATAAAGTCTCAAAATATCAAATAAACCAAAAGTTTTGTAATAGATCTATTATATTTCTGTAGCTTTATTAGGAGCTTTGTAACAGTATTTACCATTAGTTCCTGAATGCCCATAAAGATTTCACTGGGAAAGGCCCAGAAAACAAGAAGCATCCTATGAGAAACTCCTCATTCTGCAGTAGCTTTTATTTTCTATCACTGACGGGCCAATTTAAGAGATTTTTTTTTCCAAGAGCAAAACTATAAGTCAAATTTCAGGAATAAGTAGTAGTTGATATTAAGTATTGGACAGAGATGATCCTTCATTAACTGGAACCAAGGATGATGAAAAAAATACCAGCAGAATATGAAGGTCTTGAGTAAGGAGATGAGTTACCTGGTAAAAAGCACCCAGAGAGACCTGCAAAGAAGGCACTGCCCTGGGGAGAGAGGCCCAGCCAAGCCTGCTCATGGAGTGCAGTCCCCAAAGGAAAGTTATTAAGGCAACAGATGTCAGAATAGCAGCAGATCAAGGAAACCCTTGAGAGAGGCAAGGAAGATGTCTGAAGCCTTGACAGATGCCCTAGATTGTCAGAGCGAGGCTGGCAAAGTCTTTCTGGCTCTCTTCTTACCTGACTTCAGAGGGAAATGTGGCAGATAAGTCATTTTATATGAAGGGAGAATCCCCATGTGTAGCTCTCCTGGTAAAAGCCAAGAAACATTCTCAAATCATCAGTAAAAATGCTACCTAAATGTCTAAGAAATCCTACAAGGACTTGCTGTAATGTGGGTCTTATTTCGCATATATTGTTTAGATACCATATAAACAAAACCAGAGCAGGCCATTCAGCCAGTTCCAAAAATACTTTAAAATATAGTATCTGTCACCTAGTGGTGTGTAATCTAGGTGAAAAGATACAATTATCTTCCATAATAGCATAACAGTGGTGTAACATGGAAGGCAAAATATATAAGGAAAAGAGTAAATTAAACTTTGAAAGTAGGGGAAGAATTACTGAAGTACAGGAGAGCAGAGAATATCCTGCCTCAAGTATCACCAACAAACAGAAATTGAGAACCAAACTAAATCACTTATGGTCATAAAACTCCCTAATGAGCATGACTTTCTATATACATGGAAGAAAATTTTAGCTATGACATGGCAGGTCATACCGATTTTAGCATTTTCACAATCTGGCCTTCCAGTGTATGTCTGAGTCCTTTCAATTGCAAACATCTCACTCACGAAGTACTCATTGATTCTGTGATTCCTTCCCTCTGCTTAGCCTGCAATGCTCTCCTCTCCCCCCACATACTCACTCAATGAACTTTTACTTTATGACACTCTTTTGATCCATCCAGGGGGAACTAACACACATCCTCAATTTAACAACATGTTCCTTGTGTTTTGTTCAGTAATTACTACACTCTACCTTGTCTTGTATCATGAAATAAATTGGGTTCATGAATGTTTCTGCTAGACTTTAAACTCTATCAGCAGAGCTGTATCACTTCTTACTCTTCCTGAATTTCCCTCCCTTCTAGTATAGTTCTTCACTAGTAGACGACAATGCTTCTTGCATGAGACATAAAATTAACAGTCCAACCATGTGCTGAACCAGTTTCACACACACACTGTATTTGTTATCTATTCTTGTGAAATAGAATGTGATTTAGCATGTATCTCTGGAGCTCAGAATACCAGACTTCAAATCCCAGTTCAGTCACTTAATAGCTGTGCAAACCTGGATAAACCAATGAACATTTTTTCTTTAGTTTCTCCATCTGTAAAATGGAGACTATAACAACCCTTGTATCATAAAAGATTGCAAGGCTCAAATATTGTAATTCATAGGAAGACCTTAGCACTGAGTGACTTTCATATAATAATACACTCAATACACATCCGCTACTTCTTCACAATCTTAATTACCTAATTCTAATTTCATACTGAAAGGCAAAGTTATTAGATTAACTGTACATGCCTGAAGGAGATGCTACTGTTTGCACACTACTCTCCTGTCATTCTTTCTTGTTCCTTGGATGTCTATCCCTGTCTGCGATGACACATGCTCAGAGAAAGGTAAACTCTCAGCAACTCAGGAGTGCATCCTGAATAATCAAAAGCAAACACAATAATTCCACTTGCCACAGTTGAAATGAGGGCACGTGCTGCAGCTGAAGAATGAGACCATAAGAGAGATATTCTGAAGAACTTCTTAATTAGGGTCCTTCCTGCTTTATAACCTTCTTTTCTCCCTTCATTTGTTTTTTTCTCCCTCTCTCTCACTAGCTTCCTTTTGTCTATTTTTCCTATTCCTTTTCCTTTTAGCAAAATGTCAGAAGAGACAGTTCCTCTTCTGCTACATATCACAGTACAGCAGCATTTTGTGACCATGAATGTGGTGATGACAATGAGGACAGATCCCCTTAATGGTAGCAAACAGACAAGAAGAGCTTGGAACATTGTGATTTTGTTGGTTCCATTTGTCAAGTTTCTATTTTAAAAGAAAAAAAATTAGAGCATTGTTTTTTAAAGTGCAAATTTTGAGGCTCACTTTCAGAGTTGCCCCCCACCTTCAGAATATCTAAAGGGGCGAGAAAGCTGTCATTTTTAGCAATGAGTCTCAATATATATTTTTATTTTGGTTTTCCTATATACTTCAGTGAAAGTATCCTACTCTATATGATAATTGTCTCAATCTTGTGCTTTTGAATACTATTAGAGTACTGTAAAGTTTAAGTCCTATACTGCCTTGAGTAGGTAGTTGATAAAATAAACTATCCCAATCCAATTACAAGGGGTCCTCCTTTATCCCCTTACAAAATTTTCATGCTCCTAGAACATGTGATTGTTTTCAGTGGGAAAAGACACTGTCTTTGTTACTTTTTCTCATGGCTGAAACAAAATACCCAACATCCAAGGTTAAAAGAGGAAAGCTTTATTTAGCTTCCAATTTGTAAAGGTTTCAGTCCATAATCTTCTGGTTCTAAGGTAAAGTGGTGTGGGCAACAGTTCATGGAGACAGAAGACACCAAAAGCAACAAGAGCAAAAGAGAAAAACAAGTCTCTCCCCCCCCCCCTTTTATTTTATCTAGACTGCTGGGATTAAGGCAGTGTCAATTCAATCTGTAGAGTGATCCAGCAATCACTCACCCTTAATCCTAGCATTGAACCACGGTCAATGGTTAATCAGTCACAAACTCTAGATTCAGCTACCTCTGAAACAGCTCCATCTAAAAGTGCATGAGGCTTTGGGGAGACAGCTAGATATAAACCATAACAGGCTCCAAGGGATATTTAAAAGAATCTTACAGGGTGAAAGATTTTTTGCACTACCAGACACCTATCTAGCACATTTAAGCAGATGACAAAGTGAAACATGGTGTAACTGAGCCCTTCTCAACTGGGCCCTTACAGTGGCAGCTGGTGGCCTACCTTGTGTGGATTTGATTTGCTAAGATTTCAGCCTCTGCTGGACCCATGCTTAATGCTGCTTATGAGCTGTACTGTCCTTCTCCACACTCCATCCAACACCTATGAATTTGACCATATGTGAACCAAGGGTCTTTAATGAGGTGATTACTTTTAAATGAGGTCATATGGATGGACCCTTGATTCAATATGACATATAACAAATACCCTTTTGTGCATGTCAGTATGTGTATATACTAGGGATTGAACCAAAAGCCTTCACTGAGCTACATCTCCCCTACTCCTGACCATTTTTGTTTTAACCCCTTGGCATTTTTT
Source organism: Dolichotis patagonum (assembly GCA_004027295.1). Lineage (NCBI taxonomy): Eukaryota > Metazoa > Chordata > Mammalia > Rodentia > Caviidae > Dolichotis > Dolichotis patagonum. The sequence goes on from PVJX010036558.1 coordinate 16,486, forward strand.
GAGGTAAGTTGTCAGAAAGTCACTAAGCTGCCCAGGCTGAGCTTGGAATTGCCTTTTTTTTTTTTTTTTTTTTTTCCTCAGCCTTCCAGAATGTTGGAATCCCAGGGGTACACTTACTGTCTTGCAAGAAGAAATTAGGAGACAGAAATGCAAAAAGAAAATGATTACCTACTGACCAAGGAAGAAGGCCTCAGAAGAATCATGATCTCATGATCTCAGATGTCAGACTTCAAACAAACCTGCAGGACTGAGACAAAATTGTTTTTTTGCTGTTTAAGCTGTCTAGTTTCTAGTAGTTTGTCATGGTAGCCCTAGAAAATGAGCACAATGCTTTTCATGCAGGAATACTTGCAAATTTTGCTGCCTAGTCTGATACCTTCTAAACTGTAGACAAAGTCTGGCACCTTAACATTTTGCCTAGCTAAGGACTCAGCTCACTTTAGAATTCTGTTTCTGCCAAAACCAGTCATTCTTCAGCTTAACATTGCAGTCAGAGGAGAATAGTTTTTGTAGATTCTTCTCTGCTTTTCAGCTCTAAACTCAAGCAGCAAAATTAGTCTGCCTGCATATACCTATCTCCTCAAAATTCATTTCCACATTCTTTCATGTTTTAATTGTCTATTTTCCAGACATTTTCCCTATTTTCCCTCTGCTGACTCTGTCTTGAAGTTAAAACTGTCTTTCTCACCTTTCTGATGCCAGTGCTTCTCATAGTGACTTGGGTGTAACAAAATGTGAGTTAAAAAAAATGATGCCAGTGCTTCTCATACTGATTTGGGTGTAACAAAATGTGAGTTAAAAAAAATGAATAGTCAATGAGTGAGTGAATGCATAAAGGAATGAATAAATGAAGCTCAAGCAATATTCAGCCCAGAGAAGCAGCACATTCTCATGTACCAACTGGGCATTTGATAAATATGCCAAGGAGCTGACTAGCGAACAGAGGAACTCTGTAAAGATAACAAATTGCATCACTTTCCCTGGCTAGATTGATTACATGTATTACCACGGCTATTTCTTTCTTGCAACATTTTTCATTA
>PVJX010036559.1:0-17533 GCA_004027295.1 Dolichotis patagonum
CGTACTTCAGCATAACTTACCTGCCACTGCATGAGGCAAGCTTCTTTTTCTTTTTCTCGTCGGCCGGGTGGCTGCCCTAACTACAGACTTAGGACCGGAGGTGAAAGGATGCAAAGGACAGAATCCTCCCGCGGCCACCGCTTTAAAACGTGGACGGCCACGAATGTCGTGCGCACCTGCAAGCAGCCCCTCTCCACCGGGGAGCTCCCCGCTGGGGTCGGAACGATGCTGGCGAGGCCGTGTGCGTGTTCATTCTACACTGCACTTTCGTTAACTTAAAAAGCAGCGCGCGCGCACCGTCCCCTCCCGTGGCCCCGCAGGCCAGGGAGCTCCACGCTCCCGCAGCCTCTGCACCGCGCCGCCCCTGCCCCGAGAGCCCCCCGGATAACGACGGCCTCCGACGGCCGCTGCAGTCGCCGGGCGGACCAGCTCCACACCTCCCAGGGGCCAGCGTCCCGCTTCCCAAGTGGCCGGGTCGGGCCTAGGGGCCCCCGGCCACGGGACGTCCCTCAAACCTCCGGGCCTTCGTCCGCACACGGGGACCTTCCGGCTCCCCGGCCCGGCTCGAGTGCACGCTCCAGACGTCCGCAGCTCCCGCCCGGCAGGTGAGGCGAGGCGAGGCGAGGCGGGCGGGGCGGGGCACGACGGCCGCTCTGCCCGGGGGAGGCCTGCGCCCGGACTTACCTGGCAGCGCCGCTGGCCGGAGAGCCGGGAGGGTCGCGAAGATGAGGGAACTCGCCAGTTTGGATCCTTGTCTGCCACACTTTCCCCCCCATTCAATCCAGAGCCCGTCACATGATAATTAAGAATAATATTCAGTTCCGCCTCTCCGAACGGCCGCGGTAGACGTTCTCTCAGCGACACCTCAAGGCCACGCCCACATCCGGGGCCGGATCGCTCTGCTCCCAGGCCTATCTATTGGAGGAGAGGACGCCAATCTGAGCTCAGAGACTTCTTTCCCCATGGTGATTGGACTGTTCGGCCGCCAGTTCAAACCAACTGACCTTTCCTCACTTTTGAGTTCGACAAAAAGGCGGTAATAAAGAACACATTGGGCCCGCCTCTAACTGCTACGGGCTGGGAAGAAAGTCAGTCTAGACTGAACCCCGAGCTTTTGTGGTCCCTTTGGGGGGACACAGATGCTAATCTGAATGGCCAGCGCCCCGCCCCGCCCCCGAACCCGCCCCGCCCCGCCCCCGAACCCGCCCCGCCCCTCCCGGGCCTGCCCCTCCGTGCCCCGCCCCCTTCGACCCGCCCACTAGCGCGGGCTGACTGCGGGCTGGGGCGCAGGCTCCGGCGGCCGGGGGCGGGGCGACGCCGTGGAGGGAGCGCGCCCTCCGCAGACTCCCTGTGGCTCCTCGGCTCCAGCGGCGGCGTCTCCCGCGCGCACCCAGCCGCCTCCTAGCGGCGCGGCGCCTGCTCCCAGGTAAGAGCGGCTCCGGCCCCGCCAGCGGGTTGCGCGGGAGTCCCCAGGATGGGTCTGCATGGCCGAGGCGGCGGCAGCGGCGCCGGCTGGATGAGGTGGGCGCCGGGCCGCCCCGCGTCGCTGCGATCCCTCGGCACCTGCGGCCCGGCCCCGCGCGGCTGGGGCTCCGCCGGGCCGCCGCCTCCCCGCTGCCTCGGGCGCGGGGGGAGCGGGGTCGCGCCCATCCCGGGGTGACAGCCGCGTCCTCATTGTCCTGTGGCGCCGCGGCACAAGTTGGCGGTCGCCGCGCCGCCCGGGTTATTTTTAGCAGGCTGCGGAGCAGGGGTGCGGAGAGACTGGCCGGGCCGGGGCCGGGGCCGGGGTCGGCGTGGGGTCGGGCTGAGCCCCGCGGGCCGAGGCGTCCTGTGCAGTTGGTGGCTTTGTTAGGTGCATCGTGCTCCACGAGAGGTGACTTTGTGTGTGACACTTTGATTTTGGAGTTTTGGGTTTGCTGGCACCCCACATTTTTTCCGTTTTTACCTTCTTCCTCTGAGACTTTGGCTGTGCTGTTAGTGTTGGATATTGTGGTCAAGTGTTTTTGTGAAAGTTGTGTTTTCAACAACTGATTTATTTTATTCTTTCCCTTACAGCATTTTTTGGGGGGAGGGGTATACTGAGAATCAAACTCAGGACCGCATGCTTGCTAGGCAGGCACTGTGCACTGAGCTATATTACTGTCCTCTCAGCATTTTAATAGTGGAAGGAAAAGTCTGAGAATTTGGAGACTGTACCCTTTAGCCCAAAGAGCTGTAAAACACCATACCAGTTAAAAATCCTAACCTGAGCTGGGTTTGGCGGTGCACCCCTGTAATCCCAGCCCTTGGGAGGTTGAGACGGGAAGGCAGGTTGGGACGGGAAGACGAGGGCAGTGTAGTAGACCCTGTCACAAAGAAACAAAACAAAACATAAAATCCTAGCTCGCATTGGGAGTACAGTCGGCTAATTTTAAGACAAGGAAATGGACATGCCTTGTCCTTTGTAGTAGCTCAGCCTCCAGATTCTGGAGGAAAGGGCTCGCGAGTGCTGGGAAGAATGAGCCATGTCTGGGACCAGAAACAAGATGGTTTGAGGAAAACATTTTGCCCTGGAGATCACCCGCCATCCACAGGGGCTTGCTGTGCGCACACATCAGGCAGTGTTAGTCTGGGTGTTAGCGAGTTGGGGTGCGTCTCTTCCCCCCTTCTTGTGCGTTCTTGTAGAGTGTGACAGTAAGAATTTGGGTAGAGTTCAGTGCAGACATGCTTGCTGGCTCAGACCTCCGAAGTTAGCTTTTTTGAGCTCAAATTGGCATTGGAGAAGTTGGCCCTAAAAGTAAAGAATGTAGCTTGAGGACTTTTTAAATCCCAAGACCTTTTCAGCTAGTCCATTGCAAAATCGCAAGACCTTTGCAATGAAATAAAGGCATCACTAGACGGAGTCACAGTGACTTGATGCTAGTGTATCAGAAATGAGCAACCAGGTATGGCCATGCACTCCTGTGTTCAGTCCAGAGGCTGAGGCAGGAGAGGGAGTTTGAGGCCAGCCTGGGCTACAAAGTGAGTTCAAGATGTCTTAACTGCATACCACGCCCCGCCTAAAAAAAAACAAAAGAAAAAAGGATCAGAAAATAAGTTTAAAGTATTTACACAGTATCATGTTTAACCCTAATCTTATGAGGTAGGTACTGTAATTACTGTCATGTTTTGTAGATGAGGTGACTGTGATTCAGGTTAACTCATTTGTTCTTTTTGTTTTGTTTTGTGGCACCAGAGATCGAACTCATGACCTCACGTTTGTCAGGCAGGCACATATGCTGCTGAGCTAAATCCCTGGCCCAACTCATTTCTTCTTGGTTTCAGTATTTTATTTAGTGACTTTGATATAGGACCTCCAGATGATACAGAGGCAATTAATGTAACTGAGTCTGCTATATGAGCTCGCCAAAGAGATGTTCCCCAAAGTCAAAGAATGAATTCTAAGAACAGCAGAGGTTAAAAGTAGGAAGATTTACTGGGGAAAAGGAATATCTCCTGAGAGTCAGGAGTCCTGAGTGGGAGCCGCTTCTCAAAGGAAGGTTTTTTTTTTTTTTTGTCTTTTTGAGACAGGGTCTCTGTGCCATTCAGGCTGGCCTTAAGCTCACCTTGTAGCCCAGCATCCCAAGTGCTGGGATTACAGGCCTGTGACACCATGCCCAGTTTTTCTCAAAGGAAGTCTTATAGAGCAAAATCAGTAGGTGAGTACAACATGGGAAACACTTACGATCAGCCAATAAGATTACAGATATAGTTGCTAAGGTAATACTGGTCGAATGGGAAGCAGGTCACGTAGCAATGTACATGGATGGCATCATTAACTTTGATTGATGATCTATAGTCTGAGTCTTGTCTTTAGTCTTAGTAGTCCTTATGGGTGAGAGAGGATAGCCACACCTTAATGAGGTAATGGTTTATTTTGGTAAGGGGCTTGAACTCAGGACCGCCTGCTTGCCAGGCAGGTGCTGTGCTGTTGAGGTATATCCCCAGCCCACCCAGCCAGAGTTCTGATGTGTTCTTGTCTTCTGCACTGACTCCCTCGAGAGCCCAGCCCTGTCTGACTGCCTATATATAATATTTCTCTCTAACTTAGCTGTCTGTAATAGTCACATCCAGCCAGTTTGATTCCAGAGCCTGCACTCCATGCCAAATGCTTTACAACCACCCAGTAAAACTTGCTTGTTAGAGACTTGGCCGGAAGAGACCAATCAGTAAAATAATGCTGCAAAACCATAAACTGAATTCAGTATTGTACCAATTCAGTAACACTTTCAGATCATTTTATAACAGGCAGTGTCAAGTGTTGCCGAGGACATAGGGCTGGAATCACTGTCCTTGACGAGATTCTGTTTAGGGCCAGAGAGAGATTGGAACAAATTATAATACAGTGTATACCAAAAGAGTACTGTAGCACCTGTGGTTTCACTGAAAGATAATTTAAAGTGTAGACACAGATTTGTTTGGCTTTTGAGATAGTTTCACTGTGTAGTTCAGGCTGGCTCAGTGATCCTCCTGCCTAGTCCTCTGAAGGGCTAGGATTACAAGTGTGCATCTCCTTTGAAGTATTATCCTCCTCACTAAACAGATGAGGAAGTGATTTAGCACCATGCCTAGGCTACCACACCCTGCTAGACACTGTGGTTTAGAAGCTGATGGGCTTTGTGACTTTCAAATGCTGAATCTTTTAGTATCAGTTTCCTTATCTGGTTTGGGGGTAAGGTAAAACTTCAAAGGAGATCCAGACCTGCAATCCCACCCCTAGGGAGGATGAGGCAGGCAGGACGATCACAGTGAGTCACAGGCCAGCCTGAAGAAAAACAAAACAAAAAGTATTTTTGAAGACCATTTTTAAATAAATGGCAGTTTATATAAAAGTGGCTGGGCAAATTGACCACTACCCAGTATTGGTGATTAGAAATTGCATTCTTAAATACTAAAATTATAGAAGCAGATTGCCTTTTGGTACATTTTTATGTAATATTTACCATTAGGTACTTATTTCCCAAATGCAGATTAAATCTCTTATTTACACATGGTCCAGCTAAGCAACTGGTGCATTGCTGTATCGAATAGTCCACCCTAAGCTGTAGGACTGTCACCCTTACCTCTGCCTGCTCTGTAGTCACGCAGGTTCGACCTTGCAAACTCTGCTTTGTGTGGATGGGAACTATGTCCTCTTAACCCCAGCTGGAATGGAACAGAATGTTTAAAATTGGGATCACCCTTGCAAAATCTGAGAACTAAGTTTCATGCTTTATTTTACCCCCCCTCTCAGTTTAGCATCCAGCATACCGTTTGCCATACATACATCTGTCGAATGTGTGTGAATCGTCACTTGATGGCCAGAATCGTGAAAATATTTCATGACAGCTGCAGTTCTCGTCCAGCTTGTCAGCCTAATACAATTGCTAGATGAAGGTATATTTTCAGATGAGAGCAACTGGCCACTTCCTCGAACAGGAAGTTTTTGAACGCAAGGGAAGAAAGAAAATATGCTGGATTTCACTCTGAGTAGTACGTTGGAACTGGGCAGGAAATGGCTGTGGTCGAAGTACTACCTGATAATCATAGCATGATTAAATTTGACATTTAATGAGAGGAAGTTAAAGAAAAAAAACGCATAGTGTGCAGCTTTCCAGTTACAGAACCAGTAGGGGAAACGGGCCGTTCAGTTTATAGAAATTTCAAAGACGTGAAAGGTACTGTTATTTGTTGCATGCATAATATTACTTTAGTAGAATATTCACTACAGGATCTGTCACAGATAGCAAAACAGTATATGAAGGTACATGGCACAGGTTTCAGTGCCCAGTGGAGCTAGCTCAAGTCCCAGCTGGACCATCTGCTGTTAAGTGACTTTGGGCATTTTCCCCACTGCCCTCCAAGGGTCTCACTCTGTGGCTCAGGTTGGCCTCAAATCAGTCATAGCCAGGGCTGGCCTGGAACTGCCTGCGGTCCTCCTACATCTCTGGTTGCGCGTATGCACTGCCACACCTGGCTTTTAAAAACTTTTAGAGCTAGAGTCTCACAAAATTGCCCAGGTGGGCTTCAACCAGTTCTCTTGCCTCATCCTCTGGGAGTCCTGGGATTACAGGCATATGGTCCTTGCCTGGTTTGTAGGAAGGATTTTACCTACCAGTTGTTTTTTAGTACATAAAGGGCTGTTCAGTTCATTTCTTCTTTTTTCTTTTCTTTTTTTTTTTTTAGTTCATTTCTTCTTAAGTTAGCATTGAATGTATCTTTGAAGGGATTTTTCATCTCATTTATCAGATCCATTGGCATACAGTTGTTTATAATGTATTATTTTAATGTCTGTATGATCTGTAGTTATATCCCTACTCATTGCTGACCCGAAATTTGCATCATTTTTGGTTTTTTCTTCTGTTTAGTCTGGCTAGAGGTTACTTTGTTTTTGATTTTAAAGAACCAGTTTTTAGCCAGGTGTAGTGGCAGTGTAAGGCAGGAGGATCATTGCAAGTTTGAGACCAGCCTGAGCTATAAGGTGAACCCAAGGCCAGCCTCAACCGTATGGTGAGACCTTGTCTCAAAAAAGACAAAACACAAAACAAAACAAAACAAAACCCACAAAAAAACAGCTTTTGGTTTTCTCTGTTGATTTTCTGTTCTGTTTTTCTAAATTCTATTTTTATTACTTCCTTATCTATTGTTTACATTTTATTTGCCCTTAATTTACTATTTTGTTAAGATGGAAATTTAGCCCCTTGATTTAAAACCTTTATTCTCCTCTAAGAAAAGTATTTAATGCTGTAAAATTTCCTTAACTAGCCAGGCATGGTGGTGCACACCTGTAATCTCAGCACTGAGGAGGCTGAAGTAGGAGGATTGCATAAGTTTAAGGCCAGACTGAACTCCGTAGTGAGACCCTGTCTCAACAAAGAAACAAACATTTCCCTTAAATAGTATTTTTTTTTTTTTCAGTATGGGGATTGAACTCATGACCTCGAGCTTGCCAGGCACGTGCTTATGCTGCTGAGCTAAATCCCCAACCCCTTAAATGTATTTTGAGTGCATCCCACAAATGTTGAAATGTTTTCATTTTCATTCATATTCAAAATCCTTGCTTTCGTTCCTTTGTGATTTCTTCGACTCCTTTGATTAATTGGAACATAGTTTCTTTTCTTGTATTGTCTCTCTGTTTTATTTTTAAGATAGGTTTTAGCTATCTAGTCCAAACTGGCCTTGAACTATTTAGCCCAGCCTGGCCTTGAACTGGCAGTGAACTTTCTGCCTCGTGAGGTGCGTGCCACCAAACCTGACTGTGTAAGTTTCTAGTACTTGGGGATTTTTCTGATCTTTTCAGTTGCTGATTTCTAATTTAAATTCACTGTGGTCAAAGACTATACATTGTGTGAGTTGAATCATTTTAAATGATTTGTGGTCCTGAATATGCTGTGCTTTTAAATGATTCACCAGATTGATCACCTAGTTCATGTCTTCCATATCCTTGCTATTTTCTATGTGTTTATTCCATGAGTTTTTGAGAGAAGGGTATAAAAATCTGTAATTGTGAACTCACTAGCTTTTTTCCTTGCAGTTTTTGCCTTGTACATTTTGAAGTTCGCTCTGTTATTGAGGCTTTTATAATCTTAGTGAATTGCATTTATTACTGTGAAATTTCCTTCATTATTCCTGATAATATACTCAGCTTTCCTTTGATTAGTATTAGCATAGTGTTTAATCTAGTTTATATTTATAGTTAAAATGGGTTTCTGATAGATAGTATGTAGTTAGTTTTTGCTCTTCTTAGTCCAGTTTTTCATTTATTTATTGACTGATTGATTGATTGATTAATTGACTGAGACAGGGTCTCACTATGTAGTTCAGGCCAGCTTTGAACTCACTGTGTAGCTCAAATTGGCCTTGAACTCACAGCAGTCTCCTTGCCTCAGCCTCCCCAATACTGGGATTACAGGCATGCACCACCAGGCCTAGCTCAGTCTTCCTTTTACTTTGGACTATTTAATTTAATGTGAGTACTGATATTGCTTGATTTAAATCTGTCATCTTGCTGTATGTCCTTCTGTTCTTTTTTCCTTTCTTTTGGGTTATTTTTTATCACTCCATTTTACATCCTTTTTTGGCTTATCTGTGTATCTTTTTTGTTTCTCAGTATTGTAGTGGCTAGCATTCATTTTTAACTCGTCACAGTCTGACATGGGGTAAAATAACACTGTGTTTTAGCAGTGTACTTTACGCCTGTAACACTATTTATTTTCCTGCTCTCAAACTCTGCTGCGGTCAGACCTTTTAGTACTGTGTGTGTTACAAACCCCACAGCGCAGTATTGATTCTTTTAGCTTTAAATAGTAAGTTTCCTTTTAAAGGGATTGAAAAATAACTTAGAAGAAAAGACTCTTACATTTATCCACCTGTTTACGCTTTGAAAACTTTGTTCCTTGGATGTAGGTTTCCCGCTGGTGTCATTTTCCTTCTACCTGATGACTTCCTTTAAACATTTATTATAGTGCTGAATTACTGCCGATGAGTTCCCCTGCTTTCCTATGTTTGAAAACTTACTTGAAAACTTTATTTTTGAAATGTACCTTCGCTGCCAAGACCCTTATGTTGTTTTTTTCAGGTCTTTGAAGATACTGCTCCCCACTTATTTCCATATGAAGTATCTGTTTTCTCTAGCTGGTTTTAATTTTATCTCTCTGCCCCTGGTTTTTTGTACTTGGTGTAGTTTAGGTTTCTCATACTTGTTAAATGTCTTGTTAAATGTCTTGGATCTGTGGCTTTATCTTTTTCATCAGTTCCTGGAAGACTGTGGCCATTATTTAATTTTTCTGTCATCTTTTTCTCCTTTTATTCTAGTACTTCAGTTACACATATGTTAGGCCACTTGATCATTGTCGTTCAGCTAACCAAATGCTATGTTTATTGCTTATTTTTTTTTTTTTTTTTGGTTCTGGGAATCAAACTCAGGACTTTGCCCTTTTCAGGGAGGCGATGTGCAATTGAGCTAAATCCCTGGCCCGGCCCTTTTTTTTAGAAGTCTTATTTTTCTTCTTCCTGTTTTCATTTTGTGTATTCTTGATTGCTTCCCTCAGGTTTACTAAGCCACTCTCTAAGAGTAGTTTCTGATCTACTCTTACTCTCATTCAGTGTATTTCAATCCAGCTCTTTAAGTCTGTTACATTGGTATAAAACAGATCTCTAGGACTTTTTCATCTCTACTTACTACACTCTATATTTACTAAATATCAACTCTTTTTTTCCCTTCCAGTCCCTGACGACAGCCCGTTTCACCCTCTGCCTCTGTGACTGCCCCTTCTAGGTTTCTCATATAAGTGAAATTGTGCTATGTGTCTTTTATGACTGGCTCGTTTCATGTGACAGGACTCCTCAGGATTCAGCTATGTGGTACCCGTTACAGGATTTCCTCTTAGTTGTTTAAGGCTGAATAGTAGATGCTGTGTTGTGTGTCCTACATTGCGTTGGTCCATTCATCTGTGGTGGACTTGGATTGCTTCCACCCCTTAGCGATTGTCAATTGTGCTGCTGTGAACATGGGTATACAGATACTTCTTTGCGACCCTGCTTTCCGTTCTTTTGGCTATGTTCCCTGAAATATAATTGTAGATCATATGGTAATTTTGTTTTGAATTTTTTGTGCAACTTCCATACTATTTTCAAAAAGTAGATGTACTATTTGCAATTCTACCTCCAGTTAACATGCAAAATAAATACTTTAAGACCAAATTAATGCTTCCATTATTTTTCACATAATCTCAGACTTTAAAAAGTTGCAAGAATAATGCAGATAATTTCTGTACACCCTTCACTAGATTACCCAAATAATAAATTTTACTGTAGTTTGGTCTTTTCTTTTTCTGCCTGTCTCTGTATATACATACACAAGTACATATATAGTACTCTATTTCTGACTTAAGTCATAATGTTCCTTTACATACATGAATTTTTATTTCCATAAAAACAAGATCATTCTCATTTTCATTTTTAGTTTGTTGTGTTGTGGTCTGAAAATACACTTGAAATGATTTCAGGTTTTTAAAAATGTGTTGAGTCTTAGTTTGTGGCCTGTCTTTGCTGTCTCCTGAAGAACATCCGTCTGTTGCTGATGAGGTGTGTGCATTTATTTGGCAGCTGTTGGGTGCTGTGCTCTGCAGATGGCTGTTAGGTCTGTTAGGTCTAGGGTGCGGTTTAGCTCTGGTTTCTATATGCATTTTCTGTCTGGATGATCTGTCATTTACTGGGCGTAGGGTGATCAAGTCCCCAGCTGTCATTGTAGCAGAGTCCATCTCTTCCTTTAATGACCTTCCTTGTCTCTTTTTACGCCTCTTCGATGTACGGCTGCCTCTGCATTCTTTTGACTTCCGTTTGCATGAAATGCTTTATTTCATCCCTTCACTTTCAGTCTGTGTCCATCCTTAGAGGTGAAGTGAGTTTAGAAACATAGTCAGATCTTGTTTTTTTTTTAATCCATTCAGTCACTTTAAGTGGAGAATTCAATCGGTATACATCCAAGATAATTATTGATAGCTAAGGTCTTACTGCAGGCATTGCAAAACTTTTCTGATTTTTTTTCTGGTTTCTTACCCTTTCTGCAGTCTTCCTTTATAGCTAAGGATTCGTTCTTCTAGTATGCTTTGCTCCCTGGCTTACTAGTTTTGGTTTGTCTCCAGTAGATTTCTGTTTTATTATTATTAAGCTTGTAAAAGATACCCTTTTACTCTAACAAGTTATTTTGAAATGACAGCAACATAACATGATCATAAAGATGAGAACAGAAACAAAGGAAAAGAGAAGGTACACTAACACAAATACTAGAAGTTACACTAATAAGTATTCCTCTTTGTGCACTCCATTCTTCCTCATTTTGAAGTTTTGATATCCCACTTTATATCTTCCTTTGTTGTCTATCTCATAACATATCAATGTAGTTTTATTTTTAGTTGTTTTGTTTCTTAGCCTTCATGTTAGAGATATAATTGGTTTATGCATTCACCATGCTTACTATTAGAGCACTCTGGATTTGCATAATTACATTTACCAGATCATTCTCCTCTAATGTCTTAGTACAATGCTCAGAAGAGAAAATTAACATTAATGTATTGTTTTCTAGCTTACAGATACTCATATTCTCTAATTATCATAGTGTTGGGTTTTTTGTTTTGTCTTGTTTTTTGCGACAGGATCTCACCCTGTAGTTCAGGCTGACCTTAAACTCACTGTGTAGCTCAGGCTGGCCTCGAACTTGCAGTAGTCCCCCTGCCTCAGCCTCTTGAGTACTGGGAATATAGGCATGCCCCATCAGGCCTGGCTAGAATTTTTTTTTTTAAATAGCAAAAAAGCCAGGATTGCTGCTTCGTTTAGTCAGGTCTCTAGTTTCTTTCAAACTGGAGCAGTTCTAAGCTTGTGTTGTATTTGCAGATAGTTAGATGTGGGGCTTTCTTCTGTCAGTACTGTAGATTGAACCCAGGTCCTTCGCACTGAGCTGTGTACCCAGCCCCTTTTAAATTTTTTTTGTGAGACATCTTGCCTGTGCAGTCCAAGGCCAGGAGCTGCCTTTTTTCTGAAGAGGAGGTGGCCTGGATGGTGAGGCTCAGGCAGCCTGAGCAGCCTTCTTCCTGGTTCCGGTGGCAGAGGCAACCTTCGTGGTAACATTGTATCCATTCGCAGTTCGTAGTAACATTGTATCCACTCGCAGAGACACGCTTGCAGGATCGCAGGGACACGCTTGCAGGATCGCAGGGACAGAGTTGGCCGTCTGCGCGGACACTGAACAATAAGCTTGTCCTCCTAAAGTGCTGCTGTGTCCCCTCCTCGGGAGAGCTTTGAGGAGCCTGGACCACCAAGCCCTGCGACTTGCATTGATTTTACAGGGTAACTTGGGTTATGTTCTTTCTCTCGCCTGCTACTTTCTCAGATCTGCTGGGTCAGTGGGGAAGAAATCCCAGGCTGGATTGTGGGGGTGCACCCTCTGTGGTCACGGCCCAGAGACCGCCTCGGCCTGGTCTGGCCTGGCCCAGCTCGATACCTGTGGGTGGATGAGAGGTGGAGGGCGGCAGGTGGGAGGCCCGGTGTGCAGGAAGGGAAAGACAGGGAGGCCCAAAGTCTGCAGTCGGGCTGTCCCCGGGGCCTGTCACACTCTCATCCTGCACGGCGGGAAATCCTGAGAGGTTTTCAAGGGCTGAGGTCAGTTTGTCGTGTTACGCTGGTGCTGGGGAACTGAACCAAGGACATCATGCCTGCTAGGCAGTGGACACAGACGTTTCCTAAATGGGACGGGAATCACGCAGACAGGGGAGAGGACAGGGTGAGGAGTGAAGAAAGGTCCTGCGCGCCAGCTCCCACGGGGAATCCGTCATCAGGTTCTGCCAGTGCGTGCTAATAAGGGGGGGGGGCGCTTCCCTGCCTAGGAAACGCGCACACGCACACCTATGTTATTATTTTTTTTTAATGCAGAAGAGTGTGAGAGACCCTTGCAGTGGTCCCAAGAGGAGGGCGGAGATTCATGCCGTCAGGCGTCTGGCCGGGGCAGGGAGGCAGACCCTGGGCTGTAGGAATTCACCCGTTACTGAGCCCGCTTGGGCTGTGCAGCGTCCGCAGGCGGGAGGAGCGAGGGGCCAGCCCGGTCTCTGCATGGACCCTCGAGGCGCTGGTGGAGGAGGAGAGGTGAGGAGGACCAGTGCATCTTCGTCAGCGTCCACTTGGCGATTGCTGTGACGATTAATGTTATGGAAGAGCAGTAAGGAAGAACCTCTGGTTCGTTTAGTCTCGACTTTATAAAAAGAATTGAAACTGGGTGTTTTCCTTTTCCTTCTGTTAGAGATAGCGGAAGTAAAAGTGCAACTGCTGTGAGTTTAGAACTCTTGTCTTAGAATATTTAAGTTGTACTTTTTAGTACAATTGTTGGTAACATGAAAGGTAGATTTTTTTTAAACTTACATTTATATTAAAAATTAATTTAGGGATTTTTGAATAAAAATGAATTGGGATGAAAAATTTTTCTTCATTAAAACCAAAAAAAAAAAAAAAGGTTGAGGGGAGGCAGGGAGATTTACCCACAACTTTGCACTTCAAAAAGTGGATGAGGGAAAAAAAAAATGGATGAGGGATTGAAAGCATACATGGTCCGAGGTCCCCCAGCGCAGAAAAAGGACTGAGGAAAGCAGAGGCCTGGGGAGCTCCTCCCCGAGCTCCTGCAGAGAGGGTCCCAGGGAGCACAGCTTGGGGAAGAGCCCCAGGGGCCCTGCCAGTGATGGCTGGCTGCCCTGGAGGGAGGGCACCCTCCCCTCCCCTCCCCTTTTCGGGGAACCAAGGCCCTGGGGAGGCTAGCCTCTGTATGTGGAGGGGCTGGTGTAGAATTAAATGCCCCTCTTGATGACTGCTAAGTTCGTTTTAATTCTTTCATGCATCTTTGGATTTTAGAAAAGTAGATTAAAAGCACTACCTAGGTCTCAAAGTGGGGTGTGTGTGTGTGTGTGTGTGTATGTGTGTCTCAATGTCCCCAGCTAGGTGAAGAAAGCCAGGGGTTGTTAGGAGAACTGAGGGCTGCAGAATAAACGGGCTCCCCTCTTGTGCTCTTCTGTCCCTCATCCCTTCTGAGATCTGAGTAGGTGCAGCCTGCTGGCCCATCTGGCTCTGTCCAGCCGACGGAGGTTTGCATATTTATTTTATAAAATGATACCATGTTCTTTATTGCCCTGTGCCTTTGAAAAATATCCCTACCCCTCTAAGTTACTTGCCCTTTTCCCCCTTTTAAAGTAACCCTGCATTGCACAGCTTGTGTGTATGTACCAAGAGGCAGAGTTAGACAGACAGTAACACTTAAATTTTTGATAGTGTGATAGTACAGGCCTGTAATCCCAGCTGCTTGGGAGGCTGAGGAAGGAGGATTACAAGTCAATGCCAGCCTGGGCAATTTAGCAAGACTGTGTCTCACCATCAGAAGTAAAAATCAGCCCTTTTGTAGTTGTGATAGAGCTCTGGGCTTGATGCCTAATTTAAAAAACAAAACAAAAACCACGTTAAAAAGCTATGTTAGGAGATACAGTGCTTGACACAAAGTAATATTGCTCCTAAATACTAATCAATCTTTTTACTTTTATTGTAAATAAACATGTAAATAATAATATACACTGATTTTATTTAAAAATTTCCTAATCTTATTTTTAAAAGACCCAATGGTTTTAATTTGTGGGCTTTTGAATATGGGTAAAAAATATACAAATGTTCATATATATGGAGATATATATATATATACCTGTATATATATGTAGGGATATTTTTCAAAGGCACAGGGCAATAAAGAACATGGTATCATTTTATAAAATAAATATGCAAACCTCTGTCGGCTGGACAGAGCCAGATGGACCAGCAGGCTGCACCTACTCAGATCTCAGAAGGGATGAGGGACAGAAGAGCACAATATATATACGTATGCATATGTATATATATTGTTTGTTTTGGTGACAGGGTCTCACTATGTGGTTCTGGCTGGACTAAAACAGCAATCTTCCAGCCTCAGCCTCCTGAGTGCTGGAATTACAGGCATGCGCCACCTTGCCTGGCTGGAATGTACAGATCTTAAGTATAGAGTTTGATCAGTTTTGAAAAATGATTAGATAGCCCATCTCTAATTTTAAGTACTGTCAGTGTGTCTGACGATCTCAAACTGCTAGCTCCAGCCATCCTCTCAGGTGCATGTATCTTAGTACTCCTTTGACTGCTTTATTTTTATGTCTCCTGGAGACTGCCTGCTTAACAGGTCGAAAACGAAATTTCTACATTTATCTCAGAACTACCTTCCCCTTCATCTGAGCAAATGGTTCACATAAAAAAAAAAATCTAGATTCTTGTTAGCCCTTTCCTCATCATGATTTACCCCACTCTTCCTAGGTCTTGCCACTTTTACCCACAAATGCAACTAAAAACGTCTACTGACTGCATCTGTCTCCCCTGGCCCCAGCCCAGGATGTCACCGTCTTCTGTAGGACGCTGCTCTGTCAGCCTCAGACCTGAGCTTTTCCGTTGTCTGGTCCTTCCCTACACAGCAGTCACAGTTTTAGGAAATTAGATCATTACTGTTCTGCTAGCTTTGAATCAGTTTACTTCTTGTTTGTTTATTTTGCCTTAATGAAGATTAATTCACTTATCTCAGGGAGACCTTTTTGTCTATTCTTTCCGAAAGTGTTGCACCCCAATCATATCACCCTATTAATTTCCTGTTTGTCGCCTTCTCAGGACAAAATTGCCTCATTGTCTATAGTCTTGTCTTCTCCATGCAGCGTACATTCCAAGGGACCTGGATTCTTTTTTTGGCCTGGGGGGTGGTGGTGGTGGTGGTGGTGGCAGGTGGGGGGGAGAGGGGAACGACCTGGATTCTTGTTCATCAGCGAATCCTCAGTTTCTGTACAAGTGTCATATTAGTAAACATTCAGCAAATAAGTTTTGTTATTAAATGATCAAATTCTGGTTGAATCTTCTAAATGTTCAGATTTTATTCAATAGCATGTTTGATGATGTGGTATAGTTAGCAATTTTTAATCTCTAAAATCAAATTTTAAAATTTGAAGGTCTGTTCTTTAAGCCATTTATCATCACTTGGAGTATTAACATTTTGATAATTTACATAGAACACTTATGTAATGTTGCTATTGGAGGCCAGGAGTACTATATCCATATTTGAGTTGGACCTAATTGGTTGATTGTAACACTTTATGAGTCAATACAGTTAAACCATTTGAATGGATGATACAGTATTTCATTATTGATTTTTTTTCTAAGTAGTACAGCTCTCAAAGCAAAAAACATTTTACATGGGATTTTAAAGGACCTTTTAAGTACTACTATAAATAAGTAAATAAAAGCACCAGCGAATGGTGAGTATAATCTGAGGTTAAGAAATCCCAAAAGTTGTTTTAAAGGATTTACCCAGTAGGTTCATTGTAACCACCAGAAAGTTCTACAGAGTAGTATTAAGAATCTAGCTAGATATTCTGTTAGATTTCATAAAGCTCAAAAATTTTTTGTTAATACAAATTTAGAGAGATGTCACTTCACTGATTTTTTTCCTTAGATTATCTATTACCCTCTGATTTGAAATGCACAGATTATGTATTAATTCAAAGAAAATAAAAGTAATGCCTTTTATGAACTGGTATAACAGAAAAGGGATAGGTCTATTTATCAGATCTCATTTTGCTTTTTATTTTTCTATTCCAAGATTGAAACAAGTGTTGACATATAATGTAGTGTTTATTTTTCACATTTCCTAGAAATACCCTCATTCCAGGTGAAGTATTAAAAATTTCCTAGGAAACAGTGATATTTATAGGTTATGTGATTACAAAGTAGCAGCCCACAAACCACATAGTAGATTTCATTTTGCTCTGTGCTGTTTCCCCTCTGTTAGGGAGAATGTCGCTTGTTTTCCTAACTTTAGTATCACTATGAAAAATCTGATCTGAACCTTAGTATTTATTACCCTTTAAGGGCAGGGCAGCTTTGTTCCCAGCTTCTGAGGTCTAAAAATTGCTTGTGGAGGAGTCACTGAGTTATATTTAACTTCAGCACTGAGGAATGGAGTTAGGCTAGGCTTGGCAGATTTGACCAGAAGTTTCTTCCTGGGACCTTTGAAGTCTGCAGATCGCTGCCCATTGGTTGATCAAGTAGTAAATCCCATTTCACAGTACCCTGCCTTTTATCGTGAAGATGGGGGAACAGTGCAGGGGTTCTCTATTTGTTCATTTCATTCACCGGTGATCAAGGTGTGGTCTGCATCTTCTGCACTCATTGGTAAACATTTATGTTTAACGTAGAGGAAAAGCTGTGGGGTCCCTGGCAGTGAAGACACTGAACCCCTTTAGGAACTTGAGCATCAAACTGGGGCGCAGGTGCCTCACTACACCGAGGTCCTCTCAGAACAGCATAGAGTAGGCAGCAAGCAACAGGGCTCACCAAGCTCAGGCGGGGGAGCTGGGGGAACTGCGAAGAAGTGGGGCCCTGGAGGCCCTTGGAAGGAGCGAGTGACTGGGGGCAGAGGGAGAAGAGCGTGGGGTGCGGCGTGGCCGCCCCACGTTCCGGGCGGTGGGCAGCCAGGGTAGGGCAGGGCCAGGCCTGGGTCACGGGTCTCACTCTGCGAGTACTGAGGGATGAAAGGGTCGTAGTAGTGAGCTCTCAGCTCCGAGCAGAGCCGCGTAAATGACCTACCTTTACAAACACAAGGTCCTTTTCTCGAGGTCTGACATTCTGCTGTGGTAAAGTCCGCACAGGTGACGTGGGTTTACCTAGTTAACAGCTGAGGCTGTGAGTGGAAGCGCTCAGGGGAACCTGGCCCGCTGTTGCCCGGTGACTGTGCTCGTCTCCCCGAGTGGTGGGACGTGTGGCGCGGTGGGGCTGGCGAGGGCCCCCCCACGCGGGGCTCCGCCCTTCCCGCCCTGCGTCCTCCCCGCTGCCTCGCGTGTGCTGTGCCAGGGCGCGGTGGGACCGCAGGAGGGTTGGCCCTTCCTCCGGTGTTTGCGCACGATCGTGTGAGCCGCGTGACTCGCGAGTTGGAGGAGAAGGCGAT
>PVJX010036560.1:0-17519 GCA_004027295.1 Dolichotis patagonum
AAATCAGAATAGATGGTCTTTGTCTCAATTTGATAGAAGCCATCTATGACAGACCAACAGCCAATATCATACTAAATGGTCAAAACCTGAAAGTATTCACCCCCAAAATCAGGAACAAGACCATGTTGTCCACTACCATCACTCCTAATATTTTTTGGAATCATTAACCAAAGCCTTTAGACAAGTGAGAGAAATAAAAGGAATAAAGATAGGAAAGGAAGAAGTTGATCATTTTTTGCAGATGACATGATTCTCTACAAGTAGTGCCCCCAAATCTCCAACAACAGGTTTCTAGACCTAATAAGCAAATTCAGCAGCCTAAGTGGGTACGCAGTCAATACTCAAAATTCAATAACATTCCTGTATACAATCAAAACCTCACCAAGAGAGAAATTATGGAAACATAATCCTTCATGGTAACATAAAAAATGAAATAGAAATCAATCTAACAAAGGTGGCAAAAGATGTATACATTGAATATTACAGTCCTGTGAAAAAAATTGAAGAGGCATTCATTAAATGGAAGGATATCCCTTGCCAAATGTCATTAACATTCCTCACAGATCTACAGAAAGCTTTCCTAAAATTCATATGGAGCCATAAGAGCCATAGAATACCAAAGGCAATTCTGGGCAACAAAGGAAAAGCAGGATGCATCACAGTTCCTTACTTGAAAAATTATACTGTAAAATTTCCATAATAAAATCAGTATGGTACTGGCAAATAAATAAACTGAAGTTTCAAAGGAAGAGAATAAAAGATACAGGAACAGCTACAAACACACTTAGCCACCTTATCTTTGACAAAAAGGCCAAACATGTTCCCTGTAAGAAAGATAGCTTATTTAATAAGTATTGCTGGAAATTTTGACTTCTTATACTCCAAAAACTTAAGCTAGACCCATGTGTATCACCATACAGTAAAATAAAGTCAAATGCATGAAAAATCTAACTATTAAGAGAGAAACATCAAATCTTCTGTAAAACAATATAAGTAGAAAAATTGATGACATAGGCATAGGTCAAGAGTTCATGAACAAAAAACAAACTGAATGGGAAGTACTTCAAAGAATCAACAAATGAGATATTATCTTATTAAAAAGTTTTTGCACACCCAAAGAAATCATCAACAGTTTAAAAAGAAAACTCATGAATGGGGAAAATGTTTTTGCCATATGTCCTTCAGGAAAAGGACTTTTATATAGAACATGTAAATAATTGAAATAAATTACCACCCAAATTTAAACATTCAATTCAAAAATTAGAATTTGAGATGAATACACAATTCTCAGATGAAGAAACTCAAATGAACAACAAATATATGAAAAATGTTCAACCTCATTGGTCATTCCATAAATGCCAAATAAAACAACACTTAGATATCATCTCCCTCTGTAAACAATGACTAATGTCAAGAAATTAAGAAATAACAAACCCTGGCAGGGCTGTAAGGAAAAAGGAACACTCTTACAAATAACAAATCCAGACAGGGCTGTGAGGAACATGGAAAACTCTTACACTGTTGGTGCAAGTGCAAAATGGTAAAAGCACTGTGGAAATCAGCTTGGAGATTCCTGAAAAAAGTAGGATTGGAAGATCCATTTAACCCAGCTATTCTCCTTCTGGGTATTTTCCCAGACAAATTGAAAACATCATATCTCATCAATATATGTGCACACATGTTTACAGATGCACAATTTGTATTGGCCAGATTTTAGAATTAACTCAAATATTCATTAACTGAGAAATGTATTTTAAAATGTGGTATAGTTATAAAATGGAATACTACTAAGTTATAAACAAGGATAAGCTAGAGGCTTTTATAGGTAAATGACTGCAACACTAAACCATATTTATAAGTGAAATGAGTCAGTGTCACAGGTAAGCATCATATTTTCTTCTAGGTGTAAGACACTGAAAGTAAATAAGATCCAAAAATTTACAATAGATGCAGTTAAAGGAAGGACACTTCTCAAAGTGAAATTATACTGTTTCATCAATTCTGCATTTCTGTATCTGGTAACTAGAGCAACTATTTTGAGCATAACACTATATGATGTAACAACAATGGTTAAAATCCTATCATTTTGTTTTTGAAATCCTGTATTGTTGTTTTTGTTATTTGAATTTTGCCATGCTTGGTTTGTTTACTTAACTGCCTTTTGATATTTCTGTGCTTTTTTGCCCTTTAAAATAAAGTACTGTAATACCTTTTAAGATAATGGGTCACATATAAAGAACTTTTGAGGATTCACAATAAAGCAAGTGAGGAAATTTGAAAATTTAGGAAATTTTTGTGATCAAATAAATTTATGCTTCACATTTAAGAAAAATGAAGTATGATTGAACAGTGACTCCTGGTATGCATAATGCAGATATACATTTCTGTTTCTCTATGTGTAGTAAGTAATGACCTAAAGTGTATCTACCCTTTTTATGGATTTAGGTGTTGAGCTATCAACAAAAGTGTAAGGTGCTTTAAAGTAATCACTCTTATATTTATGCTTCATTTTAATCCAGTTCATGTTAAAGCATAATCCAGTTCATATTAATTCTAGAATTCTGAGAAAATGGTGCAGCACTTGCCTGCAACTCAGCGTCTCTAGTATAATGTGTCTAGGGTCTGCAATAAAATAACTTAGAGAGGAACTGAAGTGAGAGGATGGTACAAGGGAACCATGAGAGAAATGAAAGAGGAGAAGAAAATAGTATTAAGTCATACAAAAGAAATAGACCACGGCTACAGACAGACCATGTGTCACTGCGGATTAGCAGCTGGATGACTGCCAGCTTGGAGGCTAAGTGAAAATAACTTTTCTCTTGATGTAGGAAAAGAGACCTGCACAAGGAAAAGTAGAGTCTTATGCTGTTGGGGACAGCAATAAGAACACAAGCCACTGCTACCTTGGGGCCTTGCAGAGCTAAAGGTTGGTGAGTGACTGTGGTATAAGTGTGTAAAAGACATAACGGTTCAGAGCATACATTGGTTAGGGATGCCATAGCAGGTAAGGGCTGAATCTTCAAATTTGGGCCCCAGAACAGTTCAGTGGCTGTGTCACACTGTTGTGTTCCCAGTGTGAAGGAGAGAAGGACTGTCACAGCACGTAGCAAGCAGTTGGAAAGCATAATAGTATAGGGAGTTGAATCTCACTGAAAAGCATGGGCTGATGATCATATACTCAAGTGCAATAGTTTGAAACCACGTTCAGTCTGAGTTAACCATAACTATAGATTCATATTGGTGCCTGGTTGGCACTGTAAATGATTTCTATATGCAGCATTGTTCTGAAAATAGATTACCACCTTAGACTTCCAGTGTGAATATAGACATATCCTACCCTGAGTTTTGCTCCTTAACGCAAACTGAAGGAAAGAGCCATATGTCCAATAGAAAATTTTCTTTTACTATTATTTGTCGTATTATTTTTTCATTTTTAGTGTTTATTGTACTTCAAAAATTTGTACTTTTAACGTTTTTCCTTGTCTATTTTTCTTATTCTATACATTTCCCCCATACTTTTATTACATTACTTTTTCTTTGATGAGCATGTCAGTGTATGTGTGCTTAGTCTACTCATACTTTTTGTTTTCTCCTTACAGTTTATAGAGGGTAAGGGATTATTCCCCTATTCATTTGTATCCCTTCCTACTGTTACCCATATCTCTTCACTTGATCTCTTTTTCTTGTTTTATATTCATTCTAAATTTTGCTTTTCTCTCTTCTCCATCTTTTCAATTTTCTACCTTAAAACTTTCCTAAAATGTTTTCATCAATCATAGAATCTTTTCCCCTCCACTATCAAATTAGTATACACTGTTTCCTGTTATCACTTTGAAAACATATAGCAATGTGCACTTTACATTGGCAGGACACTTTTTCCCTCTTATTTCTTCCTTCCACACACAGAGGGGAGGACATAATTTTGTTCTCCTCTTGTTATTTTTCTCTTTTCTTCCCTGCCTCTTGTATCATCCACCTCCCAAGTCCCTGGGCTGACCTGGTTCTATTAGATAACTGATTCTAATAAATTACTATTGATTGCTATTTTTCACCAAAAGGGGGGACCCAACCTTCACATTTAGTGAACATTGACAGTAGGTCAAGATTTCAGTCATTATAATGCTTACATTATAGCAGTGGATTTCTTTTCTATGTTAAAGTAGATTTTAAAAAAAAGCAAGTACTTATGGGTTGCTGTTTATCACCTAGCCCTGCAGGGGATAAATAGCATCTCACTACAACAGATCATCCTGTAATGCTCTATTTGAATTGACTCCATAGGAATCATCTAGTTTCAGTGGACAATTTATTGCCGATGAACATGTCCGCTGAAGTTGCTGTCATGCCCTGAAGGAGGGATAGCAAGAGTTCCTAACCTATGAACTCAGACTTGAACAGACATTGTCAGAAAGACTAAAACCTTGCAGAAAAGGTAGCTGTGTATGAGTTAACTTCAGTGTTGTGGTAAAGTCATCAGAGGAGTTATAGGGGTATAAACAGTAAAAAAAATCACATATGCAATGTATCATTGGAATATCTAATTTGTAGTTCCATCAGACATTATATAGGTTTAAGTTTGTGTATATTTCCTGATTTATTTAGTATTTTGTAGTTAGATTATATTCTTTTACAATTTTGTATGCTTATTAGGTTATAACACTTGACTATTTGTATGCTCATTGTGTGTGATTTAATAGATACTGAGTTATCCTGCTAACTGCAATGCTTTGCCTAGTTTCCTCCCTACAAATTCCCAAGACAACATTATTAACATGTTTCTTTAGTCTATTTTCAAACACACAAACTCTTCTTCCAAGTCTTTATATCAATCATATTAGCTCCATCATAATCAATCCTATCTTTGTTAATATAATTACTCAATCTTCCAGACCTTAAGCTTTTGACAGTAACATAAATCAGGTATCTTACCTTACTTGTTGTAAGAAAGTTCTGATAACCACATAGATTTCCTTATGAGAAGATTAACACATCTTTCTTCCACATATCATTCTTGTTCTCATGAAATTTCCTCTGAACACACTCGGTATTAAACTTTCAACTTAATAGAAAGTACTTCAATAAAATCAGATCCCAAATCATCCCACATCTACCACTACTTTTCCTTTCAAATCTACCCTTTGGTGCATATCACCACTCAGTCAAACACCTCCCATTCTCCTCACTCCACCTCAACTACCTCAATGAAGAACAACCACAAATAATGAGCTACAATAATGTGCAATGTGAATCAACAAAAGGAAGAAGAGTAATATCAGGGAATGTCATACACAAAGAAAGTAAGTTTGAATCTGTGGCTACTGATACAATAAGAAATCAATTCTTTCAGAAAAACATAGGGCAGAGAAGAAATCAGTTAAAGCAAATAACAGAAGGAGTAAATATTTTTATTGGATATAAAAAGCTGGAAACTATTTAAAAGGAGGCAACATCCTACCAAAAATCTTCATAGTAGCCAAAAATAGTCCTCCTCTCTCCAGTCCCCAAACTATAGTAAACTCCCATCAAAGGGAGGAGAAAAAAGAGTGGGCCATATTTAAGTTTTGAAAAAAAAATATATATATACATTTAAATTATGTTTATGTAAAAAACTGAATGACAAACCAAAACAGCACAAAATTTGCAAGTGATAATTATCAAGGATATAGAACCTTCAAAAAGATCAGAGAGAAATCGCTCAAAAAATTGTATAGATTTCATATATTGCAGAAAGGTCCAATATGATGACAGAGTATCTGATGTTGAGAATAAAATAGTAAATTATGACAAATATACCAGAAAAGCCAAAAACAAAATAAGAGAACAGGGCAAGACTATCCAGTGACTACTAGATGGCAAGAAAAAGACTAATCTTATATTATTTGGTGTTAGATAAAAAGTAGAGGATAGGAGTTTCAAACCTGCACTCCCAGTGATTGAGTTCCTATCCAGCTCCCTAGGACACTGGACTGGGCCTCAGAGGTTCTGCAGGACTCAATACACCACACCTAGCTTCCATCTTTCAATTCAGGGAGCCAAGAACCTGCGAGGGAGTCAGGACCACACGAGGTGAGTCCCAGTGCTCCAGCACTGGCCCAGGGAGAGTTTGAGACCCACACTACCAGCAGATGAGTACCAAACCAGCTCCCTAAGACACTGGACTGGAGCCCAGAGTTTATGAAGG
This sequence comes from Dolichotis patagonum, assembly GCA_004027295.1. NCBI lineage: Eukaryota > Metazoa > Chordata > Mammalia > Rodentia > Caviidae > Dolichotis > Dolichotis patagonum. Next base: position 6,182 of record PVJX010036560.1, read on the forward strand.
CCTCAGTGCACCATGCCCAGTGGTTTTCTTTCAGTTCTGGAGGCTGAGACCTCACAGACATCTCTAAGCCCCCTGGCACTGGTCCAGGGAGAGTTTGAGACCTATGCTCCCAGCAGTTGAGATCCTATCCAGCACTTAGGACACTGGACTGGACCCCAGAGGTTACACTGGCCTCAGTGCACCAAGCACAGCAGCCTGCTTTCAGTCTGGGAGGCCAGGACCATGCAAGGGTACTTTTAGCCCACTGGTGCTGGCCCAGGGAGAGTTTGAGACCAGTGTTCACAGCGAGTGAGTTCATGCCCAGCTCCCTGAAACACTGGACTGGGCTTGGGAGGTCCTGCAGGCCTGAATGGGCCAAGCTCAGGGACATTCATTCGGTACAAGAAGCTAACTGCACAGGAGGTGATTCCCAACATACCTAGGGGAAGCTTTGTAACACCACTCAAGCAAGGAAATGTAGGAAAATGATAAAATGAAAGACCAAAAGGCAATCTCAAATCTGCAGCTCATCCCAAGAAAGGGTAGGAGCCATGTACATAGAAGAAAATAGAAGTCATACACCTGAAATGAATGAAATTATATCGACTGAAATCAAGAAGCAACTCATGGAAGTTAAGGAGAAATTCAAATCAGAAATAAGTGCCCAGAAAAAAGAACAAAATAGTAAAAGTACGGAAAGAAATAGTAAACACATCTAGTGAAGACACAGCTAAAAAATTAGAGGAACAAAGCAAACAGATAGAATCCATGAATGAACACTATAAGAAACAAAGAGAATACATAAAGCAGATTCAAAGAGATATACAGGAAATCAAAAATTCTATTAAAGGTTGCCAAAACCACCTCAATGAAAGTGAAGATAGAAATTCAGACATTGAAGATAAGATTGCAGCTAGTGAAGAGGAAAGAAAAGATCTTTCAAAAATAACAAGGGATCAGGAAATAACAACTCAACAGCTGCAAGATGATGCAAAGAAAAACAACATAAGATTAATAGGGATAAATGAAAAAGAAGAGGACAGCCCAAATGATAACAAGACAATATTTACAGAAGTAATAGCTGAAAACTTCACAAACATAAGAATGGAAACAGAAATATGGATTAGTGAGGCATATAGAAATCCAACTAGCCATAGACAAAAGAAAATTATACCTAGACATAAAATAATCACCATCCCAGAAATCCAACATAAGAACAGATTATTAAAAGCTATTAGAGAGAAAAGACAGATCACCTATAAAGGAAAACCTATCACAATCACAGCAGACCTCTCAACAAAAACAATGAAGTCAAGAAGAGCATGGAATGAAGTACTTCAGATCCTAAAGGAAAACTGTTTCCAACCCAGACTGATGTACACTGCAAAACTGTCCTTCAAAATGGATGGAGAAATAAGATACTTCCATGACAAAGAACAGCTGAAGAAATTAATGATCACCAAACCAACCCAACAAAGAATACTGTAAGACATTCTAGATACACATAGGAAAAAAACACAAAGCAAGGAAGACAGTTAAAAAGAATAGAAAAGTAAAGATACAACAGCAGAAAGATACCATGTCAAAAATAAACCAATATATAACAGTTATAACCATTAATGTAAATGGCCTCAATTCACCAATCAAAAGAAATAGACTGCCAGAATGGATCAAGAAACAACATCCAACTATATGCTGTCTGCAAGAAACACATCTAATCCAAAAGGAAATTCATAGACTGAAAGTTAAAGGATGCAAAACAATACTTCATGCAACAAGAAAACAAAAATAAACAGATAAAGCTATTGTATTTGCAGACATTGTGAACTTCAAACCAAGAATGATACAAAGAGATTTTAAAAAGGCCACTACATAGTAGTTGGAGGAAAACTTCAAGAAGACGAGATAACAAACATAAAAATATATGCACCAAATTCCACAGCACCCAGCTATACAAAGCAAGTATTAACAGAAATGAAAAATAAAATAAGCAATAACACAATTATAACAGGAGACCTTAACACACCACTGACACAACAGTACAGATAAATGAGACAGAAAATCAGCAAAGAAATAACAGAAGTGAATCACACCTGTGAAGAAATGGACTTGATAGACATATATAGAGTGTTCCATCCAACAACATCAGAATATACATTATTCTCAGCAGCACATGTGACATTCTCTAAAATAGACCATATTCTGGCCCACAGGACATGCTTAAGTAAATGTAAAAGAACTGAAATTATCCCATGCATGTTATTTGATCATAGTGCCATGAAACTAGAAATTAGTAATAAAAGCACTGCAAAAACACCACAAACACATGGAAAATGAATAACACACTCTTGAGCAATTAGTAGGTCTCAGAGGAAATTAAAGAAGAAATTAAACAATATCTACAAGCAAACGAAAATACAAACACAACTTACCAGAATTTGTGGGATGCAATGAAAGCAGTCCTCAGAGGAAAATTTATTTCACTGAATAATCACATAAGGAAGACAGAACAAATACAAATAAACAACCAGATGCTACACCTCAAAGATTTAGAAAAAGAAGAGCAAGCCAAGCCCAAAGCCAAAGAAGGGAGGGAATTATGAAGATCAGAGAAGAAATTAATGCAACAGAGGCTAAAAAACAATACAAAGAATCAATGAATCGAAGATTTGCTTCTTTGAAAAAATAAAATTGATAAGCTCCTAGCCACTTTATAAAAAAAGGGAAGAATAAACTCAAATTCATGCAATAAAGAATGAAAAAGTTGAAATTACTACAGACTCGGCGGAAATACAGAAGATCATCAGCACCTATTTTGAAAACCTCTACTCCAATTCGTTCAACAACAGAGAAGAAATGAACAGATTCCTAGAAACATATGAAATAAGAAAGCTGCATCAAGAAGATGTAAAACTGCTGAATAACACAATTTCTATTAATGAAATTGAAAACATAAGTAAGTCCTTGCCAATAAAGAAGAGTCCAGGCCCAGAGGGATTCACTGCTGAACTCTAAAAGAAATAAAAATCAGGCTAAATTCCAACACTGTTCAAACACTTCAATGAAATTGAAAGGGAAGCAATTCTTTCTAAGTCATTCCTGGAAGCAAATAGTACTCTAGTAACCTGAGAAAATACCCAACTATAAAAAGAGTTATAGGCCAATCTCCATAATGCACATATATGCAAAAATTCTCAATAAGATATTGGCAAACAGGGTGCAGCAAATCATCAAGCAGATTATACACCACGACCAAGTGGGATATATCCCAGGAATGCTGGTTCATCACATGTAAGTCAATAAATGCAATCCATCATATCATTAGAGCCAAAAGTAAGAACCACATGATCATCTCTATACATGCAGAAAAAGTTTTTGAAAAGGTCCAACACTCATTCATGATAAGAACCTTACAGAGAATTGGAATAGATGCTCTTAACCTCAATATGATAAAGGCCATCTATGAAAAACCAAAAACCAGCATCATATTAAATGGCTGAAAAGTGAAAGCCTTTACCTTAAAATCAGGCACCAGACAAGGATGTCCCTTATCACCACTCCTATTCAACATAATACTGGAAATACTAGCCAGAGCAATTAGACAAGAGAGAGAAATAAAAGGAGTAAAGATAGGAAAAGAGGAATTTAAATAATCATTATTTGCATATGACATGATACTTCACATAGAAGACCACAAAAACTCCATTGAAAGACTCCTAGATATAATAAATAATTTTAGCAATGTAGCTGGATACAAAGTCAATACTCAAAAATCAATAGCATTCCTATACACTAACAACAAAAATACTGAGAGAGAAATAAGAGCAGCCACACCCTTCACAGTAGCATCCAAAAAAAAAAAAAGAAATACTTAGGAATTAATCTCACAAAAGAAATAAAAGAGCTATACAGGGAAAATTATAATACCCTGAAAATGGAAATCGAAGAGGACCTCAGAAAATTGAAAACATCCTTTGTTTATGGATAAGAAGAATAAATATTGTGAAAATTGGCATTTTCCCAAAATTTTTATACAGATTCAATGCAATCCCAATCAATGTACAATTAACATACCTCATATATCTAGAGAAATTACTCCTAAATTTCATCTGGAACCAGAAGAGACCAAGAATAGCAATGGCAATTCTAAGCAGCAGAGGCAAGGCAGGAGGCTTCACAATCCCTGACTTGAAATTTACTACAAATCTACTATAATAAAATCAACATGGTACTGCAATAAAAACAGATCTGAAAAAAAAACCCAGATCTGAAGATCAATGGAATAGATTGGAAGATAGAGCCACAACTACAAACACACTCAACCACCTTATCTTTGATAAAGGGCTAAAACATATTTGCTACAACAACAATAGTCTCTTTAGTAAATGGTGCTGTAAAAATAGGCTATCCATATGCCAAAGACTAAAACTAGACCCATGCCTATCACCATGTACTAAACTAAAATCTAAATGGATCAAAGATATAAATATTAAAATAGAAACACTAAAACTGCTGGAAGACAAAGTAGGTAAAACTCAAAGATATAGGGGTAGGAAGAGAATTCATGTACAATAATCAAACCACATGGGAAATACCTCCCAGAATCAATAACTTGCATCACATGTTATTAAGAAGTTTCTGTGTGTAGAAAGAGATTTCCAATAGCGTGAAAAGAAAACCCACAAAATGGGAAAAAAAATCCTCGTGTGTGGTCCATCAGACAAAGGATTTCTGTCTAAAACTTTTAAAGAATTTCAAAACTCAGATCCCTGAAATTCAAAGACCCAATCCAAAAATGGGCATCTGAGATGAATACAGAATTCTCAGATGAAGAAAAACAAATGGTAAATAAATGCATGAAAAAATGTTCATCATCATTAGTCATTAGAGAAATGCCAAATAAAACCACACTGACATTCCATCCCACTCCAGAAAGAATGGTCAGGATAAAAAAAATCTAACAACAACAAATGTTGGAGAGGCAGCAGGGAAAATGGAACTCTTCTTCACAATTGATGGGAGTGTAGACTGGTGCAACCACTGTGGAGGTCAGTCTGGAGATTCCTCATACAGCTGGATTTGGAAGTCCCATTTGACCCAGCTATTCCACTTTTAAGCATATTCCCACAAGAACTGAAAACATCATACCAAAGTGATATATGTGCACCCATGTTTATAGCAGTATAATTTGTAATAGCCAGATCTTGGAAACAACCTAATTGCCCATCAACTGAGGAATGGATTAAAAAAGTTGTGGTATTTTTATATGATGGTGTACTACTAATCTATAAAGAATGATCACATTGAGATATTTATAGATAAATGGATGCAAATTGAGACCATACTCATAAGCGAAATAAACCAAACTCAGATGTGTAAATACCCAACAGTCTCCCTAGAATGAGAAATGATAAGTGTACATAAGATTTTATGGTAATCATGATTCCCTATTTCATAGCTTTGAAGACTTAATGTTTTCATTCATCAGTTGGAATGGTTTTATTCTGTTTTGTTTGATTTTATTATGTGTGATGGTATGAACATCTGTTTTCAAGAAAGCAAGACATTATGGTTGATTTAACAAGACATTGCTGGAAAACAAGACATTGCTGATTTAATATCATCTTGCTTTGAAGTTCTACCATGCTTTTATTCTCCTATTAACATCAGATGTATCATGTTGTGTCTTCTCAGGATTTTAATAGATGTGATAGTATTAAAAAATGTTTTATGGAAAATGAGACATTATAGTAAACATTGATCATTTTCTGTTATTCATTTCAGAATACTCTGTAATTCTTTCATTATTTTGAATAGTTTTATAATATATTGTTATGTTTGGTATTATTGTATTTGAAGCCATGCTCAACTTTTGCAAAGAAAGAGACATTATGTTAGCTACTGTTAATATCTAGTTGTCTTGTAAAGTGCTGTGTTGCTTATGTTGTTTTGTTCTGTTCTGCTTTGTTCTGTCCTCTTTTTTTATTCTCTTTAAAATAAAAATTTAAATAAGTAGAGGATAACACAGATATAGTCACTATCATACTTGCAGACATTATGGAGGAAAATTTCCCAAACACAAGAAATAACTTTGAATTACATGTAATTGATGCTTATTTGTCACCAATTATGATGAAAAGAGGACTTCATCAAAGCATATGCTTGCTGAATTCACAACTATATAGCAAAAAAGAAAAACAATTTTAAAGGTACCACAAAAATATCAAAATGTCACATATAAATATCAAAATGTCGCAAAATGTCAACCAATTAGGGTCACAGCAGTCATCTCAACACAAAGCCAGAAGACCAGAAGAGCTTGGAGTGAAGTATATCAATCCCTAAGAGCAAACAGCTTCCAAACCAGGAAAACTATCCTTCAACATAGGAAGAGAAATAAGATTTCCATGAAAAAGACAAGCTCAGAAGACATATAAGTACTCAACCAGATCTAGAGCAAATAACCAAGATTATTCCCAACAGAAACAACAAATTGGGGATATTCATGGACCAGGGGTAGAGAGAACAAGGCTATTCCAGGAAGCAAGCCAAGTCTGACAACCAGCTCTCTGTGTGGGCTAATGTTGGACTGAATCAGCCAGACCCCAAGCCCTTTTGTTGTGCAGGCTGGTAAACAAGAAGTACCAGTTCTCCCCACTCCGCACATTGTATGCAACTGGCTTATCCCAAGAAACAAAGGCTATGATCATTGCTATGGAGGTAAAATGCAAGTGGATGTTTGTGGTGCTTTCATGTTTCACTAACATTGTTGGTCTACGGCCAGTGGTCTGATCATATGTTCAGAGGATAGTGATACACAGTGTGGCATCTTGGGGAATCTCTTTCAGAGGGTTGCAGCCATTGTCAACTCCCTATGATCTTGTTTTGCAAGTCTTATATTGTTTCCATTGTTTTGATGGATTAGGTTTCACTCTTGCTTGTTTGTATGTTTGTTTTCTTGAGTATGTCAAATCTGATGGCAAGAGCAGCTATTTCAAACACAGCATGATACACAATGGTAGCAATTTTTGATTTACTACTACCTTGTTTTGAAGTCCTTTATGGCATTCATTGTCTTGTTTTTATTCTGTTCTGTTGTTTGATTTTTACTATGTCTGCAGGTTTCTGCAGGTATTTTGAAGACATCAAAAGGCATTATGTTAACTATTGTTGATTTTCTAATGTTTTGATGTCTTGTATTTTTACACTGGCTTCTTTTGATTGGTTTTATTTCATTTTATCCTCTTTAAATAAAAAAATCAAAGATAACCAAATATATTAGGGTAGTAATTTGGGTTTACTATTATCTTATTTTGAAGTCCTTCATTGTATTCATTGTCTTGTTTTTATTGGTTGTATTCTGTTCTGTTTTGTTTGATTTTTACTATGTGTGAATGTATATGCAGTTATTTTGAAAATAATCATCATGGTGTCATTGTGGATTTCTTATTGTTTTGCAGTCATGTGTCACTTAGAGTGATTTGTTTTGATTGGTATTATTCTGATTTATTTTGTCTGATTTTATGCTCTTTAAAATAAAGATTTAAAAAATGATGCAGAAAATGACCTGTGTACTTAAGAATTACTTTCTACTCTCAAATATCACAGGCTTTTAGCTAGAAATTTTACTATGTTACCATTTTCTAGGTAATCTTACACATCACAGGAATCTCATGTTTTAAAAGTGATGACAATTTAGATTGTCATAATTACTATTTTAGAAAAAAATATTATATTAAAATTTAGCAGATAAATTATTAAAAGCCTTAATGCAATATAAACTCAATTTATATTAACTTACAAAAACATTTTCCAATTATAGTGAATATATTCTAGTGATATCCCAAAAATGGGAAAATTTTGAGTTAGTTCCTACTCACCTGGATTTTTTTAGACAGTGTCTCACCATGTAGCTCAGGTGGGCTTTGGACTTACTGTGTACTCCAGACTGATGTGATTCTCCTACCTCAGTCTCCCACATGCTGAGATTACTGATCTATACCATCATGCCTGGTTATTAACTGAATGTTTTCCTTTATTTTATTTTTTTGAGCTAAATCCCTGGCACCTTAATTTTTTTATGGTTCTCTTGACATGACTTTTTGTTTGCCAGAGAACGTAACAGTAACAGAAAATGTGTTTTAAAAAGATTAAAATCTACTCAAATAGCGAACCATGGAAATAGCACTATCTCTGCAATCTGCTTGTGAATATATTGATAATAGTTTTGCAACCTTTAACAAGTTAAGATAATTCTTAGTTTTGTGATCTGTGGAAAGAGTATAATATGAACCACATACAGTTGCTGTATGACACTAAATTATTATATAATATTTTTTCACTTGATGATTATTATCATGATTTATCATATTGTAGTTTATCTTCCTAACAGCATGAAGTAGAAGCTCTGTACAATCATTCACCATGTGATATGCTGTTGCCCTCTTCTTTTTAATTAGACCTATCATTTCAACAAACGATAAAATTCTAAGAGCTCTGACTCTAAAGAATGATTACCTCATGACTTTCTCTTGTTATTTACAAGTGAGTCCTGATACCTATCTTCAAGGAAATATGAAATATATAAAAAAATTTTAGAGAGCCTGGTGTTATGGTTTTTATCTGGTTTCCCCCACTCCCAACCCTCAAGCAGTCATGGATGCAGCTAAATCTAGCTTTTGTGATTGGTTTAGTGTCTAGCAATGGGATTAGTGATTTGAGTGCTGCACTTGCCCAAGGTAAGACTCAACATATCATATCGCAAATGAAAGGAGGAATGCTTTTTCCTCTTTTGCCCTTTTGCTCTTGTTGCTTGCAGCTGACATAAATGGTTATCCTTCATCCACACCACCCTGCCATGGAGGCAGCTAAGTATGGACTAAAACCTTCAAAAAACTGTAAGCTAAGTAAATCTTTCCTTACTTCACTTTTGACATCAGATATTTTGTCTCAACAATGAAAAAACGTACCAAGACAAAATTTGGTACTGAGAATGAAGTTGTTGATTTGATTATACATGACCATGTGCTTCAAGACACTTTGGAAATGCCTTTTGGAAAGGACTTGGAAAGATTCAGAGGTGTCACCTAAAAGAATAGCCCTGTAATGACTTAGGTTGTTCTGTATGGGAAATTCTGGTATGAGATCTAAAGAACAAAGGGCCGATAGAAACACTGATGGTAAAGACCAGGCTCAGGAAGTTTCTTCAGGAAACAAAGACTGCATTGGATGTTGGACTCCAGACTATGTGTGTTATGGATTGGCAGAAATTTGTCTGCATTTTGCTCCTGTCCAGAGACTTTTCTTGAGACTGAGATTAAGGGCAGCAGACTGATTAATCTGGCAGAAAAAATTTCAAGATATTCAAATGTTTAGGCAGTGGCATGGCTATTTTGAGGGACTTTAAGTCAGAGTTATGTTGCAAATCAAGAACAAAGAACCCAGCAGGGTGATTTAAAATTTTGTATGTTTGGCCAGAAAGCTGTGAACTATAAAGATAGAGCTGAAACCTTGATTACTGTTAAGGAAATAAATAATAAAATTATGGCCTGAGGGCATCCCAGGAGTCTCCACTCTTTGCAACCTCAAAACTGCAAAAGAGAAAGACTTTCCTTGGAAAAAACTGCAGAGCATATTGCTCCATTGTGGTGGCAGAGGCCACATGACGTCCGAAAATGACAGTAGCTGCACCAAGTTCCAAAATGGTGGTGACATGAAAAATCTTTTCCTTACAAACAGGTTCAGAGTGTTCAGCATTCCAGGCAATCAACCCCTACAGCCAAAAGAGAGGAAAGCCTCGTTACTGTTCCAGTTGACAGCAGAACCTGGTAGCAATCCACATGGTGCTGGTTTTAAGCATGTGTAGAATACAAAAGTTATGAGGTTAAGGCAGCTTCCACATCGATTTCATAAGGTCTTGAAGGCCAGGGAGTTTTCCCTTGGAAAAGCAGTGTATGGCTGTGAGGATGAAGCCAAAGGTACAAAGGAGAACTGAAAAGTTTGAAAAGGCCAAGATAATGGATCATCTAAGGAAAGCTGCAAGAACTGAACAGAGTGGATCTAAGAGAAAAGCCCTCAGAGCTAAAGCTACCAAGAGTGCCAGAGTGTTGGAGTCATTCAAGCCTTTTGGAGCTCACAACCAGATTGCTTCAGATACTATATATGTAACTCTGGGACTTAATATTTGCCCTTCTGGATTTTGGACTTCCCAATCCTTTTTGTAAACCTTTTTTTCCCTTTAAAAATGGTAATGCTTATCTTGTGTCAGTGTATGCTGGAAGTTTTTAACTTTGTTCTCATTTGTACAAAGGCTTGCAGGTAAAAGTTTGCCTTAGATCTCAAAGGAGAATTGTAAGTTGGACTTTTCAGCAATTCTGAAACCTTTAGGAATTAAACAGCTCTTGGAGATGGACTAAATGTCTTTTGCATAATGGATGTACATGTGACTTTGGAGGTCAGGAGTAGAATGTTATGGTTTGTGTCTGTGTGGCCCCCAACACACATGCAGTAATGGAAGCAGCTAAATCAAATATTTGTGATTGGTTCTTTGTCTGGCACTTGGCTTGGCAGTGTGAGTATTGCACCCATGCAGGAGCAGAGCTGACATACAATATAGGGGAAGAAAGGAGGCATGATTTTTCCTTTTGCTCTTGTTGATTGAAGCCACCATGAGCAGTTACTCCTCAGCCACACCATGTTCCCCTGGAGGCAGCTGAGAATGTACTAAAACCTCCAAAATATTGTAAGCTAAGTAAACCTTTACTTGCTTCACTTTGGGGATCAGGTATTCTGTGTCCACAATGAGAAAAAAAGTAATCAGCTGAGGGTGTAGCTCAGCAGCACAGTGACTGTATGGCAAGCATGAGGTCCTGAGTTCAATTTCCAATACAAAAAAAAGAAAAACAAAAAAGTGCTCCAGGTTAGAAATTCCAAATTATTACTTTCTTAGTTGTTTTCATTGTCTCTGCAAAAATACCACTCATCCATAAAATAAATGAGGAAAGTTTTATTTTGTGTTGCGATTAAAGCCCATGATCTGCTGGCTTCCACACAGCACAGCATATAGAGGAGAACACAAGAATAGAACTGCTAAAAACTAGGCAAATGCAAAGCAGAGAGAGTATAGGGAAGATTGGGGAGAAAGATAAAACTTTCAATATGGACCCATTTCTTCTTATAAGACCCTAGCTACTTACAGAACATAATACTGTAAATACTAGCCAGAGCATTTAGAAAAGAGCGAGAAATAAAAGGAGTAAAGATAGGAAAAGAGGACATTAAATTATCATTATTTGCAGATGACATGATACTCTATATAAAAGACCCTCAAAGCTCCATTGAAAAACTCCTAGGTATAATA
>PVJX010036561.1:0-17495 GCA_004027295.1 Dolichotis patagonum
TGTGTGTGTGTGTGTGTGTGTGTGTGTGTGTGTGTGTGGTGTGTGCGCGGGCGTCTGTGTGTGCGCGCGCGCGCAGGACGTGCTAGCCAAGTGCGCTGAAATGCAGCTCCCCTCTTTGCCTGCAAAGAGTTGCGCGGCTTCCCTTCCCTTTCCGCGCCCTCGGGGAGCGCCAGAGGGAGTCCTCACTGGCCAGGGCTTCCCGCGCCCCGGGGGCGCCCAGGGCTCGCCTGGTGGAGCTTAGCGCAGCTCGCTCGGCGGGCGGGCGGGCGGGGCAGACACTGGGCTTCTGTGTGCCAGCCGCAGCCGTGGGCTGGCTGGCGCCCAATCCTGGGGCATGCCGCCCGAGCTTGGCCGGCAGGCACGGTGAGAGCCGAGTTCTGTGGCAGGCTTGACCTCCGGCTGTCCCAGCAGAAGCCTGCGCGGGGAGCCCCAGCGGACGGACTGCAGGGGTCGGGGCTGCAGCTGCGGAAGCAGAGACCCCCCCGGGCTCGGCGGGCAGGGGGAGGCATGGCCTCGGTGTTCACGTGTGGGGTGGAAGACCTGCTGTTCAGCGGCAGCCGCTTCGTGTGGAACCTGACTGTGTCCACGCTGCGGAGATGGTACACGGAGAGGCTGCGGGCGTGCCACCAGGTGCTGCGGACGTGGTGCGGGCTGCGGGACGTGTACCAGGTGAGCGAGCAGGGCACCGGGCCGCACCGATGCCGGGCACTCGGGAAGCCGGCTCCACCTGTATGATTTCATATTCCCTCTCTCCTCCACGCTTTCCTCTTCAAACTCCTAGCGGATTGCTTGCCCCTTGGGTGCAATGCTCACCAGCTCTAGGTAACTGCCGCCTGACAAGTCAGACATGGGGGGCACTTGGGAGTGACTCTCAGCGTTTGCAAAGGGCTGTACTGGCTGACGCTTTGCAGCAGAGGGTCTGCAGGAAGTGACTTCGGCATTCAGATGATTGCTTCTTTTTTATTTCATTGGGATGGGGTTGGCCGGTTCAGAAGCTGCGTTTCACTCTTATTGTCAGAGGGGCTCCTTAGTGGATTTGCTTTTCTTGCATTTGATTTTATTTGGTTTTTTTGTTTTTTCCGTCAGGCAGCCCCAACTTGCAGACAGAGGGAGCCAGGAAAAGCAGATTCTGTGTCTCCTGGCTTTTGGAAGGGAGGACAGTGAATTGTGAACACTTTGCAGGAGGCTGACAGGCTGGAGGAAGAAAGGGTGGCCTGGCTGAGCAGCCGAATACTTACTTACTCCCTGTCACACAACGTAGCCTCTTTATTTCTTTGCTGTGTCCCATCCTGCAGGCACATAATGCAGCAACTTTGTTAAACTAGGAGACCATTCATACTCTCTGGGGCTGCAGCTTGCCTGGGTATTTTTTTAAACAGTAATTTGTAGATTTCCAAGTCCTGTATGTTGGTTAACATCTTTGAAGTTTAAAAAAAAATCTGCATTGTTAAATTAGGAAATTATACCTGTGTTTGTGGGAACATAGGTTCACATTTGCCTGTGGTGTGGAATAGGGTTGCTGTAGTGCTTGGATCTCCTTCCTCCCGACCCCATTCCTAATGTGGCTGGATTTATGTATCATTATATTGTGCCCTGTGTGTGATCAAGCGGTTGGTTTTGACAAGCCAGTCTTCCAGCAACCCAGCAAGGTGAAAATGTGCACGCACCTAAGGTTAAACCACAAAAGTCTAACGATTCAGTGTCCCCTTATCGCCCTTGTTAAAATGTGAGGGACATTTTAACTTGTGCTTTCTGGGGTCCAGCTTTGTATAACATGCCTGTGATGTCATGCATTTTAAAATGGAATCTAAAAGCCAGACTGAAAACCAGGGCAGCACGTGGGGTTTGAGGGTATTAGGGAACCGTAGATAGATCCCATCTGGCCACATGAGACAGCCCTTCTGGTGTTTTGGAGCCAGAGGTGTGTCTGTCTTTCAGCACTTATCTCTCTTGGGGAATCCCTGCTCAGTTTGGTTTACAGTATAAGTGCCCCTTTTGCTTTTTCTTATTAATGTTTGGGAAACTTTCAAAAAGAGAACATGAATACTGTAGCCAATCAGGCTCTGTGCCCCACTCCCCAAGGCTTCAAGGGATTTGTGGATTATCTCTAATGCTGTTACTGGCCAATTCAAATATGAAGGTTCCAGAAACCCTCTGAGTTCTTTATAAGGTTGGTCAATTGTTATTTTTAAGCACAACAGCAATTTGAAGGTGCTACTAAATATGCTGTTAAAATATATTTCTTACGTGAAATGAATGGTGACTGATCAGAAAGAACATCTAGAATACTGATGGCTTTTGTGAGTACTGAGTCATAAATAGGAGAAAATGATCTCTAATTTTAAAGTTTCCTGTGTCTGTGGAGAAATAAGATTTTAAAAAAGATCTTCTGCTTTAGGAAAGCTGTACTATTCCTAATTGTGCAACATACTCATTTACAAAGACAGATACTTTTAAATGCTTTTCAAATATTGAGTTTAAAAAAAAAGCAGTGACTTAAATTGTACAGGATGGAAAGGTAGTTTTTTTTTTAAAGTGACTTATACCTTAAGACTAAGTTAAATAGACAAGTAAGTGAATGTAGCTTTGCCTATGTATGACGGTGGGTACGTCAGTCTTACCATGCTTCAGCTGCATCATCTGTAAAGTAGAGAATATAATAGTGCTCATCTCAGAGGTTGATAAGAGAAGTAATTGACATGCAGTATATTTAGCACACTACCTGGAGCTTAGGAAGCATTCAACTAATGTTACTGTTCTAGCAACTAGAATTTAAGAAAAAACTAAAATAGGAACCCAACTCAACTTCTGCAGTAGAATGAACTTCAGGAAGAATTTGATCAGGGCACTATACTTATTCTCCATAATTCTTTTGGCCCTGTTTTTTTTTTTTTTTTATTTGATTTCTTCTCTCATGATAGCAGACAACCACAGAAGTCTAGGCCTTAGATCCACATATCAGTGGATCCAGAAAGAAAGAGATTTTTTATATTCACCAAACAAGCATCAATTTGCCCTCTTGAGAGTCCTATGTGTGATCTCTACCCACCTCAATACTGAACGCTGACTGCAAAAGGAGGTAAGATAATTCAGGCGTGCTAGATGGAAATGATAGGCCCCAAAAGTAGCAAAGACTGTTTGGGGAGGGAGGAGTCGCAACAAGCTTCCTCCTTCTAAGCACAAATATACATACTCTGCCCAAGCACCAATAAAGTCTATCTGTGGCATTAAAATTTGGCAGAGGCATAACTGGCAAACAAAAAAAATATATTTAAAAAGGCTTCTTACAAGAGTAATAATCAATAAAAGGTTGGGAAACACTGAGCTATACTAATTGATTAATGGGGCAGATCTATTTCTGAAATTGGGAGTAGAGTTGGGCCTAGTCAAACTGTATTTCTGCCAAATACTAAGGGAAGGCAAAACTCTTGGTTAAAATGCAACAAGCAATGTGTACTGCATGATTAGATCTCAAATCTAGTTCTCTCTCAAATAAAAAGTTATTTTCCAAGATAAGCACAAAGGTGAATCCATAAATACTTTGCATTTTGCCCCAGTAATCTGAGTTAAAGGTGTGGGGCTCCTCAGTAGAATAGCGATGCTACTACCTCAATTATCCTGAATTCTAAGCCACAGAAAGGACTGTCTCACTGTGCAGCCCAAGTTTCTGGCATATGAAATAGAAGCACATTCCAGAGAGTAACATATTTTACTGAACCCAGTTTTTTTTTAATCAGTTGCTTGATTAAAAAAAAAAAAAAGTAAAAGTGTTATTTTTCCTGCATCTAATCGTAACAGTCTTGTTAGTAAGAAAATCCAAAGCTCAATAACTCTAGAGAGGACTCAGGGTGGGGTGAGAGAGATCCATTACATGAAATACCTGGCAGTCCCCTGGGGGTGTTTTGTTTATTCATATACTGTAAGTGAAATAAGATCTTTCACCTATTCATAGGGCATTTGGCAATGACAGTATTGCCTGGCTAGCAAAGCTGGGAAAGCATCATTTCTTTGGAATTGAACACTTCCTCCGCATCTAGATATTAGAGAGGCAAGTGACTTAATTTGCCAACAAACCATGAAGAAGTAAGATACTAGTATAAGGCATTCTGTAGTAATGCTGCCAGATACAAAGCAGGCAGAGGCTGCATTTAGGCAGCCTTTAACAAACCCTTACTTTATAAGTGAAGGCTTGAATTTGGTTCAAGCAGCAGGCATCAGAATTCACCTTTCATTCAAGCTGAATTCTGAAAGCTGATTCATCAGGCCACATTCCTAACCTGCTTCTATCTTTGCTGAATGGATTGTATTAGAGCAATTAATTACGTTTAGCAAACAAGGAAGATGGAAAATGATGGGAGAATGCTACTGAAAAAAAGATCAACACCTTTTGCTTTTTATTAAGTGTGACATGTTCATACAAAGCCCTCAGTTTATTACTTGGGGTTAGATTTTCTGCTTCTCCCCAGTGACCCAAAGGTAGAATTTCTTCCAAACCCTGAATGGAATGATTGCCTCAAAGAGGAGGCAACACAAACAGAATCAGGGATATTTAAGTGAATCAGGGATATTAAGTAAGAAGAGGCTGGGTCGGCTCCCGTAGCCAGACAGCTGCGCCGAGGGCATAGTGTACAGTGCAAGACACCGGGGGTCTGTAAGCTCAACTTGAACGAACTTGACCTTGAGCAGATTACTTCCCCTTTCTGAGCTTCATTTCCTCCTGGGTAAGAGGGAGAACAGTAGCAGCTGCCTTGTGAGGTAGGGGAGAAGTTCATGAGATAATAATGTATGTATGTCACGTTTAGCACTCACAAACTGATGCTCAGCAAATGTTAGCCCTTGGTTATGCAGAGCCCTAACACTGAACTCAAAGAAGGCACATGACAAAAGGTAGCTAAGGGTATTACTGTTGCTTTTATCAGCAAGACTACTCTGGAAAGAAACTCAGTTGTCACCTGTACATGGTGGATGTTCATTAGAAGAGAAGGTGGGGATTTCCACGCAGAGTGTGGGGTATATCTTGGGTACTAGGATTGTGTTCCTCTCAGGAGATCCAGATCCTTTTTTAATCAAGCCCATCTATAAATCTAGGAAAGCATAGTCATTTTACACTAGGGTTTCTGAGAAGATAATCTATCACGATCCACATGCTGCTATCATTTGAATTTGAACACCGCCTCATTGGTTGACAAAGGCCACATTCCCCAAAGGACAGTACCCCAATGAGCATTCAGTGATTTATCAAAGCATGTACACATGGCTTGTTCCCACCTCTCCCTCTCCACCAGCAAAATCGTCTCCATCTCGTTTTTGTAAATAAAGTCTTATTGGCATTTACATGGGTGTAGCTGCTCACACACTACCATGGCAGAAACAGAATGGAAAAGCTGTCACTCGGTTGCTGACAGTTGAGGAGTTGATATAAAACTGGAGCTTGTTACTATCTAATCTGACCCTCTACAGAAAATGTTTGGCAACCCTGGACTAGAAAAAAAGAAAAGCAGAGCGGAGTGGAGAATGTTAGAGAAAGAAAAGCCCACAGTTCTGGCACTGGCAAGCAAAACTTGAAAGAATATGGAAGACTTCTTTCATTTAAACCTAGTCACTAGGAAATTAGCATAGTCAAAATGAGTTTGCAGTTTGCTTTTTCTCGGTCTTTAACGTACAACATAATGATTGGCATTCTTGGTTGTTTTGTTAATGTGTTCATTCATTCATACAGAAAGTAAATGTCAAACACTCAGCGTGTCCAGTTACTATGCCAAGATGTTAGAAACACAAAATCAAAATAATTTTTTCCCTGTTCTCAACAAACATGTTGTCAAGTTGGGGAGACCATTACAGAAGTCAAACTCCAGCAAAGTTCCATTCTTCCGATGAACAGTGGAGGCAAGTAGAAGGGGAGGAGAACCAGAGAAGCTTCCTGGAAGAGGCATTTCTTTAGGACAAGTAGAATTAGGTTGATGAAGAAAAACAGGGCATTTCAGGCAGGAGCATGATTTTTGTGGGTGATTAGTAAGAAGGTTTTTAAACAGCTTGATGAATAGAAAGAGAAACAAACTAACAGAATGATTTTGGCTGGGAAGGACACCTGACTTTGATCTTGTACTTTGGAATGCTGATGTTTTCCTTCAGACCTCTGGGGAGAGCGGAAAGTGGATGTGGCACTGTCCCTGGCAGCAGTGAATGCATTGGGGTGTCCGCGGGTGACCCAAGGGAGGGTGGAAGGGAAGGGAAGTGAGACAGCTGTGGCAGTGACTTCGTGTATGAGTCAGGACAGGCCAATTTTAGCTGTGACAGTGAGCAGCCTCAAGAGCCTCGGGCCTTACAGCAGTACAGCCCTGAGCTTTGCTCGTGCTTCCTTTAAAAACACAGGTGGGTCACGAGCTGGACTCCACTGTCCTTGATCATTGCTGTCGTTTAGGTTCACAGAATGCTCCTGAATACTGCCATTTGCCATAATGGAAAGCTAGGGTCTCTTCGGGTCTGGTGCTAGCGGAGTGCTAGACCCATACGTCACTCCATGCAGGTCGTCGATCAGAACTGGTCATGCAACCCAGCCATCCGAGGGGACCAGGAAAAGCAGTGTACCAGCTGTACAACAGCACAAGGCAGATGCAGATTTGGTTCCTTAGGAGACCACTTCTGAGGGGAGACGAAGAAACAGGAGCCGAAGAGTCAGCACCAGTGCAAGGAAACAGAAAGATGTGAGGTTCATCACAGGGAGACACTGGCTGCAATTTAGCCTCAACACAGGTCACAGCCGATGTCACAGGTAGCTCCTCAGCTGACAGTTGTCCCAAGTTGGAACAAGAGGGCTGGGCTTCCCCTGGCCTCATCAACCTGTCTTTGGAGATGGGCTGTCGAAAGTGGGGGTGACCTCGAGGTAGGTGGCTGTGTTTAAGAAAGGGCAGTCCCCAGGGGAGGCAGAGAGCGGATGGAACTCCTAACAGCTGGGGGAGAAGCCTGGGCAGCACATCACAGCATCTCCAACAGATGCCTTTCCAGAAGGTGCTAGAGCCATAGGCAGAACCAATCAGGGCCAGCGGGAAGTGGAGAGTGAGGTTGCATTGATGGGAGGGTATGGAATTTAGCTGTGAAAAATGGTGCAAGCCTCAGTGATCACCTGACTGAATCTTACATTCTGTTGAAGATAGGGCGGCATGGAATCAGCTGTGAGTAGTGCATAGCGCATGCACAGAGAGTGGGCAGTTATCTGATAAGCGAAGTAAGAGTCCACTTCATACTGAGAAAATTCATTTTTCACTTTTTTTGTAACCAAGGACTGGGATTTTATGGCAGTGAGCTTACGTTGCTGAAAAGGAAAACCAATTTCATTTTGTAGCCCATCACTTGACATAAATGCACTTCTCAAAGACCTGTGTCATTTCAGGTCAACAAGATTAGTCTCGGGATCTTTGAAAAGCAGTTTTGAACCTTTGTAGCACAGCTTGAAAAACATCAGGTTCAATGCAGACCTTCCTACCATTCCAAAAGGGTGTTTGTTTTTCTCATTCCATCTTTCCTAGGTGGAGTTGCAGTAGGAAATAATTTCCTTGCTCATCCCCTTGCTTAAGTTTATTCTGAATGCTTTATTTTGGTGTTCTGGTTGGTTGTTGCAGGAAAGTTTAAATGACTAAAATGAAGAATAAGCTCTGTAGTTCCAAATTTTATAAACAAGACCATATGACTCACAGCCTGGAAAGGAGACAAAAATTAAGCTCCTGTGAAAGAAAATTAAATTAATATCCATATGTAATTACATATGTGTTGTGTATATAGGTACATTCGTACCATATTGTCACTTTACAATAAACATTTTCTATGAAAGAGGCTAAAATGGTAAATTAAACAGTCTGTTTTACTCCTAATATCCTAAGCACATTTAGTCTGTTGAATTTTGTGTTTGGGTAAAGCTTTTTGCTTAAATAGCTGTTTTTCCTTTGATTGTACTTCTAGAGAATCTCGGTCTGAACATGACTAATTATTAAGCAGCTGTTACAAGCGAGGCCTTCCACTTGGCACTTTTCACTTACTGTATTAGCTTTAAGTAAAAAAACTTGCAGGGTTTATGTCAATATAGCAAATATATAAAAGGTAATATAGATAAAATGCACATTCCTACCTCTCAGTTTTAAGTCATCTTATTAATATTTGCCATGTGTGCTCTGGATACTTTTTGTAATAAAATAATTACATAGAATCATTTGAAACTGACTTTGTTACTCCTCCCTATGCCTGGAAGTAGTCCTATCCAGAAGTTTTTCTTTCTCAGACATTTTTTTTAAATTGTACTGCATTGGTTTGTGTCTGTAAACAATATATAATACTTTGCACATTCCTGAAATGTGTGTGTGTGTGTGTGTGTGTGTGTGTGTGATTCTACTTTATTTTCCTCTCCATCAGTTTTTGGGATTACTCTCTAAACTCATTTCAACCCCTGTGAGAATAAACCAACCTTCTCTTGATGGATATTCAGGTTTTTTCCAAATTTTCAGCATATCCAAGTACTAGAGTAAAATTTTGTGTTTGTCTCTGTGTGTCTATAAACAAGAATTTCTCTGTGATATATATTGAAAGGGTGAGTTGCTAGATTTTGCTGTTTTATGAAATGTTGTGCCTTATTTTCGTTCTGTTCAAGATGCTATTACGAATTCCTTTTTATTGATTTTGTGGATATATGAGTTAATAAACCCCAGTGCTAGGATGGGAATAAGTTCAAGCTGCCTCCGCTGCTCCAACTCTGGCCACCAACTTGGTGTTTTACTTATTAAAAGGTAAAGGGATTGGGGATTTATGTCAGTGGCGCAGCACCTGCCTGGCAAGTATGAGGACCTGAGTTTGATTCCTGGTACCCCCCCCAAAAAAAAAGAAAGAAAAAGGAAAAAGCATACAAACATCAAATCATATGCTTTTCTGTTATTCATTCACTCAAGTCATATTGGAGGAAACAAAACCCTGTGCTTAAACATGCATCTATAAGTTCAGACTTCCAGGAGTACAAATCCCACTTTGACTTTTGTTAGCCACATGCATTTTCTCCAGCTCAATTTTTTTCAGCTGGAAATGTGGACAATTATAGTACCTACCTCAAAAAGTAGCTATTATTACATAAATTAAATGTATTGATATTTGAAAGTATTGCAAACAGTATTAGATGTGTGGATAGATGTATGAATAGTTGATGGGTGAAGAATGGATGGAGGGATGGTTGGATAGATGACACATGGATGGTTGGATGGATGGATGGAAGTCTGCCAAATAATTATCTTCAGACATGCCTTGTTCTCAATTTCTTATGTACATGAATAACCTTCAGAGCTTCTGAACCCCACAAACTCCCTAACTCTTTCTGTTTCCCTTCCATGACCCCAGATTAAAAATTACATTCTGAGTGACAACCAGGAGAGGGGCCCAGTGACCACTGTTTGGAGACAGCAGACACACATAGTTTTTATTTCTTAGCTTTTTACTAGGTGACTTGTGTGTGTGTGGCACTGGGATTGAACCCAGGGCTTTATCACAGAGCTACTTCCCCAACCTTTTTATTTTTATTTTATATTTTGAGACAAAGTCTCGCTAAGTTACAAAGTTACCCCAGCTGGACTTAAACTCAGAATCTTCCTACCTCATCCACCCCAGGTGCTGGAATGATAGGTGTGGACCACCACACCTGACTTAGCTCTATACCTTAGTGATACTGCTGTCTCAGTTTATTCTATGAAATCAAAAATGTTTACAACCATTTAATTCGGTCTCTCCAAAAGGAAGTAATTAAACTTTCTTCCTCCCTACCCTGAATCCCTTTTTGTACAACTGTGAACCCCTTGCCTAGATTCCCGGTCACGGAGCCTCTGAACCCGGCTGCTGCCCTCTTTCTCGTGTGTGTGTGTGTGTGTGTGTGTGTGTGTACTGTCCCTGCCCTGACCCTGAGATGTACAACTGCGAGGGAGACCCAGTCATTGTGCGGACCACACTACCCTTGGGTAGCATGGCCAACAAATATTTCTTTGGAAATTAATTTGTCTTATTAAAATGCAATTAGATAATAGATGCTTATTATCCAGGACAGAAAAGGTCCTCAGTAAAATAGGAAGATAGAATGTTCTGGTCAGCTGGATTCAAATCAAGTCCCCATCACCAGCCAGCTGTGTGACCCTCAGCCCATCACTTAATCCTCTCTGAGCCTATTTTGTTTTGTTTACCTTAAAAAAAAAGGTAAAATAAGATCTATGTTTTATGTTTGGTGTAATGGTTAAAAACAACATTAATTGAGGTATAGTAACTTTTCAAACCTGAAAATTTGGGCCCTGTTACACAAAGTTGAGTCATGCTAGAGCACAAACTCTGCCCAGTTTTTAAGCCCCAACATTTCTGCTTAATAGCTCTGTGACAAGAGCTCATGACTAGACCTCTCTGTGCCCTGATTCCCTTGGTATGAAATGGGAGCACCGTCCTCCCAGCGTCCTGAAGCGACAAAACTAGATTGTGTAAATGAAGACCTCACGAGGATGCCTGGCACATTGTCAGCATTGACAAAATGTTAGCCATAGTTGTTTTTGTTTTTTTTTAAACTTAATGAACATTGTCCTATGTGTTAGAGAGTGCTAAGTACTTTATATTTATCATTTTATTTAATTCTCTTAACAGGGATGTGAAATATATATAATCAAACCCACTTGATATATATAGAAATTCTTTTCAACTGTAAGGTAACTTATCCAAGAGCCCAGATTGGAGCTCAGCAGGATCTAAATCTAAAACTCGTTCACTTGAGCCATTGAATAAAGTGAACTTACTTTGCCATTTACCTGAAGTTAACCTTTCCCTTTTTCATGTTTGCCTTCGTGGACTGCTTTCTACAGCTCTTCCAGCCTCTAATCTCTCTCTCTATTAGAATTTGTAGCCATAACAGGATTTCAAACACTCACTTAGACTAAAGTAAAAATGAGACTGCCTACTCTGTTTCTTTAAGGCGTCGTCTTGCGTTAAAGAAGGCAGAGTCTTTGGGAAAGAAGTTGATGTCTAATTGCAAACATATAAACACATGACCAAGAGGCCTTTCTCCTCCTCCTACCCTATCTATCCCTAAAATTGAATCCCAGAGGAGTTCATTTGCTCACAAGAAGATCCTCATGCCTCTCCGTGCCCAGAGACTAGAGCTACACTGCCTAGGTTTAGATTCCAGCTTTATTGCCCATTCATATGTAAACCTGGGTAGGTTGTGCACCCTCTCTGCACTCCATTTTTCTGCTTATGTATTGCGAATATTAATATTATACCTAATGCTAGGGTAAGTGTGAGAAATGAGGAAAAGCCTAGGTTTTCATCTGGGCGTCTGGAAAGAGCATTACTATGAAATGAAGGAGAAGACTGAGAGCTTACATTTGTTCAAGTATCAATTGCTGATCTTTCAACCAATGGAGGCAGCTAGAGATAAAGGCTGGATTTTGTTATAAAGGACCAGACTGGATAGACAAATAACCAACTAGAAGGTGAGTTTCAAGAGGCAGGTTGCTTCATTTTATCACTATATCCCCCTGCTTAGACCAGAGGTAGTATAAGAGGCCCTCTGTATGTGTTGAATAAATGAATAAGTTACGCTTCCACTTAAACACCTTCAGGGGCTTGCCACTGCACCTGGAACAACCTCTAGAATACCAGAGCACTGTGATCTAGGCCCCAACATTTTGCCCAACCCACACCTGAGACCCTCCATGTGCCTTGCTATACTTTGGCCACTCTGCTTTTCTCTCCATTCCTCCAATTTGCCTAGCCGTTTTCTGACCCCAGTGCCTTTGTACCTGCTGTTATCTCACTTTGGGATGCTGTTCCTATCAGCACACATGTTTCCTGTCATCCTTTAGTCTCCGAATCTCAGCACTGAGCCAAAAACTGTGGTGTACGCTATGCTTGTACCCCCAGCTACTGAGGTGGGAGGATGGCTCGAGCCAGGAGTAACATAGTGAGAGCCTGAGTCAAAGCAAGACGGTAAAACAAAGAAGCCCTTTGTCACCTCCCACCCCTTACTGCCTGGGGTCTAGTGGACTTTGAGCCCCATGAGAGCAGGGCTTGCCCACGTGTGTTATGTTGTTGAATTCCAAGCATCATATGAGTGCAGATAATAAGTAGTGCTCAAAAACAAAAAACGCTCAGTAAATAATGAATGAGGATAACTGGGCTATGCATTTCCCCTCCCGGCCAGCCATCTCCACCGGAGTCCCAGCACACCCTCAGCCTCTGGTGCCAGCTCCCTGCTCCCTCCCCACTAATTTCCAGTGACACTGACCTCCTCAGTGTCACTCACACCTGTGGAGCACATTCCAGTCCTGTCACCTGGAAGCTGGAAGCCACCAGGCGCATCCCCTGACTGCCTGCAGATCTTTACTAACCAGAGGGCAACCCAAGGCCTTTCTCATAGCCAGCTTTATGTTTCTCTGTAATCCCGGTTTCTCCAGGCGAGAACGGACCCCACTGCAGTGTCCTCAGTACCAGAAACAGTGCCTGAAACCTTATATGTACTGTTGACAAGCAGGATGTACAATCTGTTGGCCTGCCAGGGCTGTACTGTGTGAGGAGAAATTGTCTCACTTATAGAATATCGTAAGTTCCTTATTTTTTAATTTTTTTAACTTATTAAATTATTTTACCGAATAACGCAAATCCACATTTAATACTTAAGAAAACATACATATCTGTTTAATGACAACAGATGCTTCTGTTTACAGGCACACATGTCTAAGTCAGGTGAACACTTACGGGGACTTACTGCGTTTTACTCAGAGCTGATGTCACGTTTGATGCCCTCAGATTGGGATTTGACTGACTTTGTGCTGTGTGTAACAGGTGGATTTAGCAGGCGCCCTTCCTTACACAGACTTCTATCACCTGTGCAGACTGCTCAGCACTTTGCAATTAAGTCCTGAAAAAATCACATAAAGTTTGAAGTTTGCAATCGTGTGGGTCTGCATTTGTAGCTGTCGAGGGCCACGAGTGTCCTGTGGGGTGTGGGTCAGACATAGCCGCTCTAGATATCTTTGTTGCCTGGAATGTGTGAAAGAGTCTGCTGCTTCCATTTTCAGAAGCTGACTCCGGTCAGTCTGAGGTGAGTGGCAAGGGAGGCATCACAGCAGTCAGGAAGCTGTGGTTTCCGTGTCTGGCTGAGTGCGTGGTACCAGAGAGGGCGGTGGCAGAATGTGGCACAGGACGACTAAGGGTTTGTTTGGAGGAAGAAGCTCCATGGGCACAACTCTGCCCCAAAAGAATGTTTGCATTTGGAAAGGTTTTGGAAGCCTCGTATGGGGAAAGGCCACGCATATTAAAATATACGTTTGCTTGTGCGTCTGCTCTTTTCTATGATTGAAAATAGCCCCAAGTCAGTGCAAGATACTTGAGAATACGTGTGCTAGGCTTCTCCGACATCCGTTTCACCAGGGCAGCAGCATGCTAGACAACCCCGTCTGTGGAAAGACACTCACTCAAGGACCCAGCATTTGTGTGCTGCCAGCTGCATGGACCAGCCTGTGCCCAGCCCAGGGTGGGGAGGTTGACAGATTCGGTTGTTCCTGACAACTCCAGATGTCAAGGGATTGCTATTTCCTGAACCCAGCCCTGTGGTTAGGACTGGAAGGTGCCCTGTTTTCCTTGACCAGTGCTGACAGATGTTCTGGGCCAATTGCTTTCTTCCTTTGGCATTTTTTGAGTATCTGGTATCATTCAAACTCTGTCTCAGGTCACTCCCATTCCTTACAGTTAAAGGATGGAAGGACTTTTTCGATTTGATTTGCTTGGATTCTTAGGAGCAAAAAACAAAAACAAAACCTCTTTTTCTGGTCTTTATTAGTGTTTAATTAGAAGCTTGTTTTCCCCAGCTCTTTGGCTTCCATCAAGGTTTTTAAAATTCTGCAAGCACAGAAAATATAAAGAGAATTTGATCCTTTAAATTATTGTGTTTAATTATCAACCTCAAGTAATGACAGAATCATAATCCCTGGAACAAAATGTGGTACTTGGCATTTCCCAAATATTTCCTGAAGAGAAGATATATTTACTTTTAATAAGCAGGCAAATCCCAATTTTGAAGTGCATGAAAACAATGTGACCTGGGATATAAAGATTCTTGACTCTCAGCTCATGTTTACATTTATGGGACTCTTTCTTCCCTACGAGTTTTTATAGATTAAACTTTCTGGATATTGATGCCAGATAGAATTCCAGCGAACTTGTATGATTTTTCCCTTAAATTCTTTTTGGAAATGAATTTTTTTAAGTGAATGAGTTTTTCCTTCAATAAACTTCAGAATCCAACTATGATTCCAAAATTCTTTTTTATATGTTAGGATGCAAGGGCCAGTGTATGAACAGTGCCCTATCTCACTGCCCATTTGCATCAGTTTAATATTTTTTCAGGCATATATATATATATATATATATATAAAATGTAGATATATTGCATGAGGTTACAAATATAACACAAGTTCACATATTTATCTGTATATTGTGTGTTTTAAATAAATTGTATTTAATTGTGTTTGGTCTTTTCTTTTATCTTTTGGACTTTTTCATTTTCTTTTACCGTAAGCTAAATAAGTCATTTTTAGCGTATAAGTAAATCATGTATATGTACATAATGACTGTATATATGAAATATGTGTCAATATGTTTCCATGTATGTACATGTGACTCTGTAGTTTTTCCAGAAAGTGAAACCATGAGCTCAACCTATTTGCTAAACATAGCTGTGCTTTCTTTCTCTGCCTTCAACATCACTGCTAAATTTATTGTATAACTCTGAAATAGTTTATCAGACTCCATAATAGGTATCTAATTTAGAAAATTGCTGTCAGTTTTGATGAAGTTCCCATGAAACCTTGGAGAATGACTCCATCTGTTTCCATCGGTTAAAAAGGAGATAGTAAACCAGAAGAGCAGGAAGGTATAAGGCTCCAAAGACCCCCTCCTGGCTTGGCTGGCCCATTTTTCTGTGAATTTGGAGAAAGCCATCAGCTGTGGTCACATCACACGGGGGACTGGATATCAGGTAGAATTCCGAAGAGCCAGTCACTTAAAATGTAGCAGTGAACTGGATATGGTGATGCATGCCTCTAATCCAACACCCCGGGAGGCTGAGGCAGGAAGATCACAAGTTGCCCATCTTGGGTAACTTACCGATTTAACGGGACCATGTTTCAAAGTTTACGAAAAAGGAAGGTCTGCAGATGTAGCTTAATGTGAAGGTGCTGGGGAGAGGAAGGTGCTGGGGAGGGGAAGGGACCCGAGAGGGCAGCAGTAGAGTGAGGGAGCACCCTGGGGAAGCACTGCTCCGCCCTATGCCAAAGCTGTTTCACTCGTACTTAGAGAGCGTTGGGGGCATTTGCCTGTTCCCACACACAAATGAGATCAGCGCTTTGTCTGCTCCGTCAAGCCATGCGCACACAACCTGCGGGTGCTGGGAGGCTGGAACCAGCTACAACAGGTTCCATACCTCAGCCTCTTCCCTCATTGCCTATGTGACCTGGAGCAGTGCCCAGCGCTGCCCTTGAGCCTGGGTTCCTCATCTAGCAGATTGTAGTGTAACAGCCCAAAATGCTGTGCCTGGGATTAAATGAGAGGGCACACATGAGTCTCGAGAGAGATGCCTCAAACTTGACAAGACTTCGGTAACGACAAAGGCCCCAGCATCATGGGCACAAACAAAAGGGAAACCATTCTAAACATGAGATTCTCTTCCTCTCTATATAATGAGAATGAAAGGCCAGGCATGGCGGTGCACGTCTGTCATCCCAGTGTTTGGGAGGCTGAGGCAGGAGGTCACCTTGAGTTTGAGGCCAGCCTGAGCCACAGAGTGAGTTCAGGGCCAGCCTGAACTATATAGCAAGACCTTACCTCAAAAAACTACCGGAAGTGGAAGGAGAAATAGAAGAAGGAGAAGGTGGAGGAGGAGGAGGAGGAGGAAGAGAAGACAATAACCATAGTAAAATTCTACCTCAAAAAAGGAAAAAAAAAAAAAAAAGAATGAGAGGAGATACTTTGAAGCAAAAAAATTTAATTTTCAAAGTTTATCTGGTAAATTCTTACAACATTTTTGTTGGACAGTGTATGGTTGTATCCAAGCAAACCATAAGCCATGTGGACCCTTCAACCAGCTATTCCATTTCAGGAACTATTTTCATTGTACCATTATGTGAAGTAGCAAAGCAGTGAGAAGTAATGTGGTAAATTAAATGATAGTTTCTCTGTGTCATGGAACTCTGTGATATCACCAGCAAGAATAAAGTAGTTATATGTCCTGACCTAGAAAATTGTCTGTGATACGTTTTGACGAAGGAAAAGTGAAGTACAGAACAATATATTGGAGGCGTGTGTACATATATATGTATGTGTATGTGTATGTGTATGTATATGTTGACATAGATAAGTAGATCCAGATAAATGCAAGAAATGTGTGTTCACATAGGTGAGTGAATGAAATTAGAAATGGAGACACCAAACCAATAATATTGCCCCCAGGGAGTACAGGAAGAGATTTTTCCTTTTACTTTCATAATTTGGAGTTCAAATTTTTTTTATAGCAAAACTGTATTTTTTATAATTCTGTAAACTTTCTCACTCAGAACATTTGATCTAGAGCATTGTGCAAGCCACTGGAACAGAGATCTGTCTCATTTCCCCTTGTGTGTGCTTGTTTCACCAGTGTGAAGTAGTGACTCCAACTGTTTACCTAGTGTGTAATTATTATTGATGTGATTGCAGTTGAACAAAGGTAATATATATGTTCCTTTGAGAACTATAGAGTTGTTTGTCATTAAAATGACATATGTCTCTATTTAATTGTTATAGATAGGCATGATTAGAAAAAGCTTTCAATGGCTGTTAGCAGTAATATATATTAACTAGATATTTTCTAAACAGTGACCCACATGTTACGTTACTATAATACAAACTTTTACAGTGGTAAGATCATCCTATACATTATTTCCTGAAAGTATTTGTTTACTTATTGATAAAGCTTACTTACTGATCTATCTCATAACTTGTATGCTCAATAGTACAAATGCACCATAATTAATCTTGTCAGTGGGCTGTTATTGGATAGCTGGATGTTTCCAGTTTTTACCAAGACATTGCTGCAATAAACATCCTTATGCATAAAACATGTGTGGGAGAATGTCTATAAGATAAATACCTTCAAGTGCTATTGCTGGAATTTGGAAGGGTTTTGGTTTTCCAAAGAGACTGTACCAATTTATACTGACATTGAGTGAACCAGAATCCTTCTTTATTATAGAGTCGCCAACAGCTTGATTTATCCCACTGCACTAGCCAAAACTGTATGCTTCATATCTGTTTCCATTTTACTTCATTTATTAGGAGAGCTGTCCAATTTCCATAACTTTCTTAAGTGCCATCATGCTTGGAGCACTGGAATTGTTCTTGCCTGATAACATCAGGGGAAGCATATTCTGTATTTTGTCATGGGATGAATTGGTTTATATATG
>PVJX010036562.1:0-17521 GCA_004027295.1 Dolichotis patagonum
TTGGTGTATATATTCTCATGAGTTGATATGGGTAAAGGTTCTTTGAGTTTTATTCTCTTATATTTTCTTATGTGATTCATCTTAATGAAATTTTAGTGTTTATGTATTTATGTCTAGTGTCTTTGCTCTCATTTTAAGAAATTGTTTCATATAGCAAATACCATCCTGATGTCATCACAATTTCTTCTCAAAGTATTATTATTATTGTTGTTTGCATTTAGAGTTATAGCAAGCTTGGAAGTAATTTTTTGATTATTGTGATAAAACAAGGTCATGATTATTTTCATTGTTTTACCCAGCAACATTAATTATGGAAAACACTGTTTTGAAGTGATTAACATTGTCATAAATCTACAGTGTGTAAATGTTAAGACATATTTCTAGATTTTCTGTTCTGATCTATTGATTCATTTGTCTATCTTTCTAGTTTTACTGCTGTAGTTTGATAATACTATATAATAATTTTTATGGTCTTTTATATTTAGTACTACCTGAATGACTCTCCACATAGATCCTTATAAATAGATTTTGAGTGTATTAGGAAAATTATTCTATTTTTATTAGAGTTGCATTCATTATATAGATTGATTATAAAATGACACTGTTAATGAATTGAGTTTTTCAATATGTATGCACATTTTAGTAGTCAGGTTCTACTAAATTTTCTCAACATTTGTTTGGCATTTCTGTATCTATGTCTATGTCTATGCCTATGACTAAGCCTATATCTGTCTATATCTATATCATCTGTTTATATAAATCTCCAGGTACTTTGTACTTCTGCACTGTTTTTAGTAAAATGAGAGATGAGCTAGGTAAATGGTCACACATGAACTTGCTTATTTTGATATCAGTCCTTTTTAGTAATCAATTTTAACTATTTTTAAAATTAATTTACAAGCTTTTAAACAATTGAAATAAAATTTAGCAAATGACTCTGCACTAATGATATGCAGTACTGTAACTGGTAAAATTTTATGATGGATTCAGAGCAGTATTAATTTCTGTCCTAAATGAACTGCTGCTGAGTCTCACAAAAGACTGTTCAACTTTATCTTAGTATCGGCCCTGGAAAACAGGTTAATAGCAATACCTCCCTTCAAACATATACCACACCATGATGTGTTAGAAGTTACAATGGTTAAGCATACTTTACAAACAGGAATCCACAATACCAGAAACTGAATATTGAAGACAGAGCTTGTTCACAGCATGTTCTCATATTGTAATTAACAATGAATCAAAAGAAGCTATTAAGCATCTGTAGCATGTCTATTCTTAATAAACCTCATGCTGCTTAATGCTCAGAGTCTATTGTCCTCTTAATATGTTTATAGATTTTTATAAGATCAGATATAATAGTATGTTTGAGGAATCTTTATTTTCATAAACATTTGTAAAGAATTATTTCAGCATTTTCCTTTTCTTTCTTGCCCTTTATAGATACTTAACTTTTTGAGCTCTTTGAATGTTTTCATAGAAGAAACATATTATCCAGCACTCATGGAATTATTTCAGTGTATTTCTCTTCCCAATATGCTGAGCTCTTCTGCATATATTCACCTTTTCCAGATTTTTGTACACATGCATATCTGATCACTATTTAATTTTGGCAGACATCATTAGTTTTCTGTTGTATTCACTTTTTTTCTAAAGAGCATTCAAATTTATGGGGAAGACATTGTCAGTCTTTTAATGAAAGTACTTTTCTATTAAATTCATTATAAAATTATCAGATTATTTAAATGCAAATATTGAAAACATCACAATGCATTAAAAGTTTTTTTTTTACTAAGAAACTGATATCTATTAGAAGAAAGTGCTTATGTTCACTTGTTGTACACTAAATTAGGGGAGAGAGTGATAACTTCAGATGTGCACTACATAGTATTTAAATTTAAGCATTCTTTGCACTGCAGGTGTCTTTCAAGAGCTGTACAAATCTGAAAGGCAATATGAAATGCATAAAAATCAGGCTATAAGTACTGTCTTCTTTCAAATGAGGAATCTTAGTCTTGGAAATCTAAGTTAAAAGGTAACTGAACTAAAATTTGAAAAGAAGACAGAAACTAAAAGCATATACCTTTGTTAATAAAAATACACACATATGGCAGCTTTTAAAGTAATGACATAAAAAACTAAAATAAGGAAGAGTGTATTAAAACATGATACACATAAGTTGTCACTGACTATGCATTAAACTTTGTGATTGTTTAGACTAAATTTTAGTGGCAATGCTTTAATACTGTGGTATTCTTGGAAAAGTAATTAAGGCAAAAAAGGTATGCACTATATGACCAATCTGTACAATTACCATTAATTGAGGAGGTATATAGATCAAAATTCCACAGCAATACAGAAAGCTAGAAATACACATTTTGAGTTAAAAGATTATAAGTTTTTAAAATCACTTAATATACTGTTTTACATTTTGATACGGTATTAATTTATAAATGGTTAAACATGCTTCTGTGAAAATGCCAACATATTGAAATGTGAAAAATGTATGTACAATATAGTTAAAAGTGTTAACAATATAATAACTTTATATCATAAATGCAATTATTGCCCATCTCACAATATAAAACATGAAAATTAGTGAAATCAGCTTAATATAAAATGCTTCATTTTTTATTAGTATTTGTTTGTAATACATAATAACTAAATTCATCTTGGGAATCAGTATATGTGTATGTATTTTATATTAATGATATTTACTACTTCTTTGCTTGTGTGCATTCTTTCTCTCTCCAGCTTAAATTTTAGCATGATATTCAAGCTAACTTATATAAATTTTAATATAAAACCCATTTAAAATGAATTGTTTTATAAATAAAAGTACATTAATTATAAAATGTGATTATTTCCAAGTTTTTTTCATGCCACCATCCAATATTTAAAAGTTATTCTAACTCAAGAGCTCATTTTATTTTATTGTATTAATTAATTAATTTTTAATACCAGAATACAGCTCAGGACATTATATTTGCCAGGCAGGTGCTGTACTTCTGAGTATATCTTCCATTCCAAGAGCTTATTATAAACAAAATATTTATGTTACAAAAAATTATAAGATTTGCAACATTACTTACAATAGCCAAGAGGTCAACTCCATTTAACATCCACTCATGGATAAATAGATAAAAAAATGTAATTTGTAATAGACCAGAATACTGTCTTACTTTTCTCATTTCTGAGACATAATGCCCAGCACCCACAAGTTAGAAGAAGAAAGCTCTTGCTTTGTAGAAGTGTCAGGCCCATGCGTGCTTGGATCATGGCAGGGTTGCCGCACAGAGGGGAACTGCAGAGGGAGAAAAGTTTCCACAGAGAAGGCAGGAGGTAGCCACATGAAGCAGTCTTCTGGGCTTTTATCCCAACAAGATACTGACACCCCATCCAATGTGGAGCTTCCATTACCCACACCCAGAAGTATGCCAAACCAATTTTTTATTAATTCTATTGGTACATTTGAGATCTCCATAATGATCATATCCAGCACTGGGAATTTGTGCCCATACATGATCCATTTTCTTCCCTTTTTCCCCCAACCCCCTTTCCTCCCTTCAATCCTTGTTCCACTCCCTGCTTATAAGAATTTGTTTCCATTTAACCTCTTTTTAAATAATTTATTTCTTTTTCCTTTTCTCCTTTCCCCCTCCCCCCACCATAGATCGTCTTTACTTTTGAACAATTTCTTACCATTTCACAATATTTCTGGTACATTTTGGTCCTTTCTGTTTATCACACCAGGGAAACAATGAGATATTTATACATGTGAGTCTGATTTATTTCACTTGAGTTTGGTCACGTATTGTATTAGTTTACCTAGAAATGTCTCAAGTTTGTCCTTTTCTATGGCAGAATAGTACTCCATTATATTTTTAAAACCACATTTTATTTATCCATTCCTTGTTTGATGGGCATTTGGGCTTTTTCCAAGATTTAGCTACTATAAATTGTGCTGCTACAAACATCAGTGTACATACCATATAGATATGGTATGATGCTTTTAATTCTTCCAGGAAGATCCCTAGAGGGGCAATATCTGGGTCAAGTGAGACTTCTAGACCTAGGTTTTAAAGGAATCTCCACATTGATTTCCACAGTGGCTGCATCTGTTAATACTCCTACTAAAAGTGGAAAAGTGTTCCTTTTTTTTAGCCATAGCCTCTCCAGCATTTGTCATTGTTTGGTTTCTTGCCAACAGTCATTCTTTCTAGGATGAGATGGAATATCAGTGTTTAATTTTCATCCCTGTAATAACTAGTAATTTTGAACACCTTTTCATATATTTATTTTCTGTTTGTTTATTTTTTTATTTTAAGAAAGAAAAGAAAATTTAAAAAAGAAAATAGAAAAAGTAAAAGTAGAATACACATTTCAAAAAAATTAACATCATAAAATTGCTAATTGATACATTATATATTGTTAACTTAACAATCGTTGTTAAAGTTACAGAGTTAAAGCATAAAAAGTGGCTAGACACTCAAACATTGACAGTACAAACTCTTCTGTTCAATGATCTAACAAAAACTCAGTAACATGGTCATCTATTGTACACACTATACATACCATTATATCCTTTAGAGCACTTTCCTTCCCTTTCAATTTTATAATATCTACTATATCTATTACAAGTTTCTATCTATTATACTTTTTGGATACCATTATTCAATCCATTTTTATTATTTTTTACACTAGAGAGACAATGTGATATTTACTAGTGTTAGTCTTGTTTTTTTACTAATGAAGATGTTCTCAAGTTGCCTCCATTTACAGATAAAGGCCTCAAGATCATCTTTTTTATAGCTGAATAATATTCCATTGTTCAAAAATACCACAATTTTTTCACCCACTCTGCAGTTGATGGGCATTTTGGTTGTTTCTAAGATTTAGCTATCACATATTGTGCTGCTATGAACATGGGTACACATATATCACTGTGACAAGAACTTTTCAATTTTTCTGGGAAAATACCCAGGAGGGGAATAGCTGGATTGAATGGAACTTCCAATCCTAGTTTTTGAGGAATCTCCATACTGACCTCCACAGTGGTTGCACCAGTCTGCACTTGCACCAACAGTGGAGCAGTGTTGCTTTTCCCCACAGCCCTGCCAACATTTGTTATTAGTTGTTTTCTTGATGGCAGCCATTGTTTCCAGGGTGAGATGAAATCTCAATGTTGTTTTAATATGCATTTCTCAAATGACCAGTGATGGTGAACATTTCTTCATGTATTTATTTGCCATTTGTATATCTTCATCTGAGAAGTGTGTGTTCATCTCAGATGCCCATTTTTGGAGAGGGTCTTTGAATTTGGGGGTGGGGTGATGTTTTTCAATTCTTTATATGTTCTTGATATAAGTCCTTTGTCTGAGGGATTTTTGGCTAAAATTCTTCCACATGCTGTGGGTTTTCTTTTAACTTTATTGATGATTTCTTTTGAAGTACAAAAATTTTTTAGTAATATGAGTTCCCAGTTGTTGATGCTTTGAAGTATTTCTCATGCAGTGTGCGTTTTTTATTCGTGAATTTTCTGACTACCCCTATGTCTCCAAGACTTTTAACTATTTTGTCTTCTAGTGGATTTAGTGTTTCTGTTTTAATATTTAGATCCTTGATCCATTTTGATTTTAGTAGTGTACTGTGATAGCTATGGGTCTATTTTCAGTCTTTGGCATGTGGAAAGCCAATTTTTCCAACATAATTTATTAAAGAGGCTATCTTTTTTCCAGTGAACATGTTTAGCCCCTTTGTCAAATATAAGGTGGCTGTGTGTATTTGTAGTTCTGCTCCATTGATCCTCAGTTCTATTTTTTTGCCAGTACCATGCTGATTTGATCACTGTGGCTTTGTGCTACAGTTTCAAGTCAGGAATTGAGATGCCTCATGTCTTGCTTTTGTTGCCCAGAATCGCCTTTCCTATTCTAGGTTTCTTCTGTTTCCAAATGAATTTTAGGTGTGTTTTCTCTAGATCTGTGTGTTATATCAATGGTATTTTGATTGAGGTTGTGTTAAATCTGTTTAACAGTTTGGGGAGTGTAGCCATTTTCACTATGTTGGTTCTTCCTAACCAAGAGCAAGGAATATCTTTCCATTTTCTAATATCCTCTTCTATCTCCTTTTTTAGAGTATTATACTTTTGAGAATATAGGTCTTTTACATTCTTGGTTAGGTTGTATTGTAGGCATTTCAGTTTTTAGTTGCTATTGTGAAAGGCAACATTTCCATAATTTCTCTTTCGGAGAGTTTTTTGTTTGTGTACAGGAATGCTATTGATTTTTGAGCACTGACTTTGATTCCAGCTATGCTGCTAAGTTTGTTTATTACCTTTAGCAGTCTTTTAATGGAGTTTTTGGGGTCATCTATGTAGAGTATCATGTCATCTGCAAATAATGATAAATTAACTTATTCTTTTCCTATTTTTATGCCTTTTATTTCTCTCTCTTGTCTGATTGCTCTGGCTAATATTTCTAGAACTATATTGAAAATGAGTGGTGACAGTGTGGACATCCTTGTCTTGTTCCTGATATTAGAGTTAAGGCTTTTACTTTTTGTCCATTTAATATAATGTTATCTGTTGGTTTGTCATAGATGGCCTTTATGAGATTGAGGTGCATACCTTCTATTCCGAGTTTCTGTAGAGTTTTTAATCATGAAAATGTGTTGGATTTTATTGAAAACTTTTTCTGCATCTATTGAGATAATCATGTGATTTTTATTTTTGGCTCTGTTGATGTGACGTATTACATTAATTGATTTGTGTATGTTAAACCATCCCTGCATTCCTGGAATAAATCCTACTTGGTTATGGTGTATAATCTTCTTCATAATTTGCTGTATCCTATTTGCCAATATTTTATTGAGAATCTTTGCATCAATGTTCATTAGTGAGATTGGTCTATAGTTCTCCTTTTTGGTTGGGTCTTTCTCTGGTTTTGGTTTCAGAGTAATTCTTTCCTCCAATAATGAATTAGGGAGGTCTGCTTCTCTATCAATTTCATTGAAGAGTTTAAGGAGTATTGACATTAAATTTCTCTAAATTTTGTATAGAATTCATCTGTTAATCCATCAGGACCTGGGATTTTCTTTGTTGGTAAGTTTTTAATTATGTTTTTGATTTCAGTAGCTGATATTGGGATATTCAAATTGCTATATCTTCTTGGTTTAGCTTTGGTAGTTCATATGCTCCTAAAAATCCATCCATTTCCTCTGTGTTTTCCTATGTGAGTAAAGGTTTTGAAAGTAGGTATGATCTTTTGAATTTCCATGGGATCTGTAATAATTTCCTTCTTTTTAGTCCTTATTGCATGGATTTGAGTTTTTTCTTTTTCTTGATAAGGTTGGCTAGAAGTTTATCAATTTTGTTCATTCTCTCAAAAAAACAACTTGTTGATCCATTAGTTCTTTGTATTGCTTTTTACTTTCAATTACATTAATTTCTTCTCTAATCTTTACAATTTCCTCACTTCTGTGAGCTTTGGGTTTGACTTGCTCTTCCTTTTCTAGAAGCTTGAGATTTAGCATTAGTTTATTTATTTGAGTTCGTTCCATTTTCTTGATGTGACTATTCATTGCTATATATTTCTATCTTAGGACTGCTTTCATTGCATCCCATAGATTACAGTATGTTGTATCTGCATTTTCATTGTATTGTAGGTATTGTTTCATTTCCTCTTTAATTTCATCTGTAACCCTCTGGTTATTCAGAAGGTTGTTGTTTAATTTCCATGTGTTTATGCAGGTTTTGCAGGTTTTGCAAGTTTTTTTTGTCATTGATTTCCAATGCACTTTCTTTTTAGTGCACTATGATCAAATATTATGCATGGGATAATTTCACTCCCTTTGCATTTAGCTAAGAATGCTTTATTGGTTAATATACAGTCTATTTTGGAGGATGACACATGTGCAGCTGAGAAGATTGTATATTCTGATGTGGTTGGCTGGAACACACTGTAAACATCCACTAAATCTATTCATACACATGTGTGATTCAGTTCTGTTATTTCTTTGCTGACTTGTTGTCTAGTTGACCTATCTCTTTGTGACAGTGGGGTGTTAATGTCTATTACAATTGTGTTCTTGTGTACTTGGTTTTTCATGTCCATTAGTATTTGTCTTATATAGTTGGGTGCTCCTGTATTTGGTGCATATATATTTATAATTGTTAGTTTTTCCTCTTGTAATGTTCTACTAATAAGTTCATAGTGGCCTTCTTTAGCTTTTTTAATGCTTTTAGGTTTGAAGTTCACTTTGTCTGCAAACAGAATAGCTGCCCCTGCTTTTGTCTGGATTCCTGTTGCATGCAATACTGTTTTCCATCCTTTGATTTTTAATCCATGAGTTTGTTTTTGAGTCAGATATGTTTCTTGTATACAGCATATTGTGGGATCCTGTTTTTGTCCATTATGTCAACCTGTTTCTTTTGACAGGTGAATTGAGGCCATTTACATTTATGTATATCACTGATATGTACTGGCTTAACTTTGCCATGTTGTGTTCCTATTGTTAGTTTCCTGCTTTTCTTTCTTGTTTAATTTCTTATCCAGCCTGGTTTTTCTTCTGTTGTTGCTCTGGAGATTGTGGTCATTTTTATCTCTATGTAGGATGTCTTTCAGTGCTCTTTCTAAGGTTGGTTTGGTGGACATGAATTTCTTCAGTTGTTCTTTGTCATGGAAGTATATTGTTTCTCCATTAAATCTGAAGCACAGTTTTGCTGGGTACATCAGTGTGGGCTGAAAGTTGTTTTCTTTTAGGGCTTGAAATACTTCACTCTAAGCTCATCTTATCCTGAAGGTTTGTGCTGAGAAGGTTGCCATGATTCTAATAGGCTTTCCTTGATAGGTGATTTGAGTCTTTTCTCTAATGGCTTTTAGTATTCTGTTTTTATGCTGTATGTCTGAGATCTTATTATATGTCTGGGTGTCTATATATGTTGGTTATGACTGTTGGCATTCTATATGCCTTGCTTATTTGTATATCAGTTTTTTCCCCCATGTTTGGGAAATTTTCTGCCATTACTTCTGTGAAGAGCTTAGTTATATCCTTTGCATTGTCTCCTGCCTCCTCACTGATGCCTATTAATTTAACATTGTTTCTCTTGGCATCATCTTGAAGCTGCTAGATTGTTATTTCATGCTTCTTTATTGATTTTATAAGTTATACCCTTTCATGACCACTATCTGCAATCTTTCTTTAAGGTCCAAAATTCTATACTCAGCTTCATTTAGATGGTTTTGCGGCTTTTAATACAATTTTTTGTTTCTTGAATATCTCTTTGAATTTGTTTCATGGATGCTTTTTTGCATTGCTTTCTGCAATGTTCATTCAAAGTTTCAATCAATTTCCCATGCTCTTTTTTAAAAATCTATTTCTTCTCTAGCTGTGTTGAGCAACTCATTTACTAATATTGTTATTTTTGTCTTTACGTAAGACATTATTTCTAATTTCAGTTCCTCTATAGCCTCATGGATTTGTTCCTTTACTTCATTTGCTATCTTTTAGAGATTTCTGGTGTATGACTTTTAAAGTCCTCTATTTCATTGTCACCTGTACTTGCTCCTGATGGACTAGATGTTTGAGACTGCATTTTGCCTTTTCATTTAGTCATTTTAACCTTTTGGGTAAATATCTGGTCTTTCTATCCCAACAGTCACAACTGTCCGTAGTGTGAGTTTTAGGGTCCTACTGTATAGTTGATGTTTGTCAAATTGCTGGGTACCACAATGAAGAGGAGATCCAGTTTTCTGAATTCCTCCTACAGGGCCTATTGGGGGAGTCCTATATTCTTTCTGGGCTATCTAGCCTAGAAGTATTGATATAGGGCAACTCTTAATTCCTGCTGTTGTTATATCTTCAGGTTGTTGCAGGTCACTAGATCTCCCTGGCTACAGTGTTGTGTCAACTGAGGCCCTACTGTGTAACTGGGGGTCTCAATCTCTTTTAATTTTCTCTAAGTTGGGGGGGGGACATTATTGGTGCACTCCTCAACCTTTATGATGTTCTTTGTCTGGGGGAGGGTCTTACCCACTCTCTTGCCAGGTTTGCCAAGTCTTACAGTTGGACAGAGTTTCACTTCTGCTCCTATTTACCCACTGCAGACCTCTATTTTAGAGGCAAACTCACTACACTGACTGTAGCCTGCTGAGGTCTTCTGTTTGGGTGAGGGGTTTCTGAGTCTCTTGTCCAGCCAGCACAGTATTCCACTGTAGTCCAAGGTTCTGGGGAAGGGGTTGAATCCAAAGTTCAACTGCAATACTAGGTCTGTGAGACAGGTCGGTTCCCAAGGGGCGGGCCCAGCAGCGGCAGTCCCAGGCAGCTCAGGCCTGTGGCCTGCTTACCCAATGTTCCCGGTCTTATTTGCTGTTTGTATTTCTTTATGAGAAGTGTGTGTTCATCTCAGATGCCTAGTTTTGGATTGTATCTCTAAATTTAGGGGCTATGTGTTTTTTAAAATTCTTTATATATTCTATATATAAACCCTTTGTCTGAAGGACAAGTAGTTAAAATTTGTTCCCACTCTGTTGGTGTTTTCTTTTGCTGTGAAAAAGTTGAAGGCAAGACAGGGGGAATTATAATCCCTGACTTGAAGTATACTACAGAGCTACTGGGATAAAAACAGCATGGTACTCACAAGAAAACAGACTTGGGGATCAATCAATGGAAAACATTTGAAGATGCAGAAGCAACTACACATCCATCCATCTTATCTGTGACAGATGAGTGAAACACATCCTCTGGAAGATCCATAAGCTCTTGGTGCTTATGTATGGTGGAAAAACTGACTTTCCACCTGCCAGTGGCTAAAATTAGACCCATGGCTATCACTGTTACTAAACTAAAATCAAAATGGCACAAAGGTCTAAATGTTAAACCAGAAACAATTTCTGGAAGAGAGAACAGACAGAACTCTTGAAGACATATGTGGGCAATGCTCATGAACAAAACACTGCTCACACAGGAAATAATACAAAAAGCCAATTTAGTTATTATACACTCTTAATCCCAGTATCACACACCCGTGATCCAGCCATCTCTGAAAAGCCTCACCTATGAGCACATGAGACTTTGGGGGGACATCTGGATACAAGCCATAGCAAATACTATTTGTTCTATAAAATGAAAGAAATTCTGCCACATGCAACAAATGATATGGATGAAGCTTGACATTTTGTTAACTGCAATGAGAGACTTAGTTAAGACAAAAACTGCACGATTCTGCTTAGCATATCTGCATTTATCAAATTCACAGAGACGGAGTATAGAATGCTGGGTTGGAATGGGGTAGAGAAAAATATATCCAAGAGATTTATAGAAAATTCATTCTTACTTGTAAACTAAAATGTGATTCATTGTAAAATAATTACATAGACTGTAAAATAGAGTTTGGAATACATTATAAACTGATCTTCCAGAAAAGATGCCCAACATTGTACTGTAGTTCTATTCTGCCAAGTTTGTGTCTCCCTGGAAGACTGCCATGAAGTAACCACTGGAGCAGAATGCTTCTGCCACTACACAAAAGCTTTGCCCTAAAATGGAAAAATGCTGGCACTTTTGTGCAGTGCACACCTATGGCTTTTCTGCTGCAGCATACAGCAGCAAAACCAACTTTCACAGCCAGCTGTGTGGCATTCTTAAGGCAAAAGAAAGGGCAATATGGCTTCTGAGACAGCTGCTGGGCAGGAGTGAGAGGGAGAAGGAAGACAAACATTGTCACCACGTGTACTCATCAGGGGAAGTATCTGAAGGAGCAGATGTCAGGCAAGCTTTCCCCTTGCACTGGTATAGTTCTGCTTTCCAAATATTTTGTAAAACCAATAGGTGAAAGTTCACACATATCCATAAACCCAGTCATGAGCATTGTTGGGTCTGGTCACTCTACTATAGAAATGCACAGTGCAAGAAAGAATGGACGAGGAGTTGGCAGCCTGACAGTCTCTCCGTGAAGGATCACTGCCCAGTGTCTGTAGCTGCTCCTGTGGCAAGCGGCACTCACAGCCTTTGAAGGCACATAGCTGAGAATCTGGTCTTTGTGCCAAACCTAGAAGGTGCTCTCTTAGTTTTGTCACCTAAGAAGTGCTAGTCATTACATGAATATCTCAGTAGATATTGATTAGTATTAGTTTTGCTTTCAAGGGATAAAAACATATCAGTCTGTCTGTATGAGAATTCCTTGGGTAGCTCCACTAAGTGGAAAACAATATTAGACAGTATAGTGTTGAAAAGTACTGAGCTACTGTGTATCTGTTGTTCTCAATGTATTCATTTGATATGAAAGTATCTATCCTCATGATCTCCATTCAGCACTTATAATGAGAAAAGATGTAGATTTATTGTATCTAAATCACATTTGACATTTTATGAAAACTACTGATTCTTTTTTGGTACTTGTATGTAGCTAAAAGCATTTCATGAAAGGAGCATTCATAATACAGATGTTTTGGTCTTCATGTGCATAATTTTAAAGATAATTATTTAAATTTTTTTTCTTATTTGAATTTTATGCATTACTATGCTATTTGGCCTAATTTTAATTGCCACTTAAAGCAGTTTTCTACACTAAAAGCTTAACAATATTGAGTACACAGTCATATTTATTTTTTGATACAATATTAAGATTATTAAATATATTAATGGCATATTTTAGGAATTTATGTTAAACTTTACAAAAATCTTGAAATATAAGTTAATAATATAATGTTTTGGCTTGGATTTATTTTAAGTAATCCACTGAAAGAGATGTAAAATTAATAATTGTATAAATGACTACATAATCATTGTATTTGAGTGGAGGATACATTCCATGCAATTCATTTTTTCTTTGTTCCTTAATTATCATATAAAAATGTCTCTAATAATTAAAAGTATGAATTGTCATTGGCAGAAAACATATATTTTTGTTTTGAGAGTTGAATTAGAGGTAAATCATAAAATATGGATTGATGTCTATGTAAATGTTCTAATTATCTCAA
Organism: Dolichotis patagonum; assembly: GCA_004027295.1. Taxonomy (NCBI): domain Eukaryota; kingdom Metazoa; phylum Chordata; class Mammalia; order Rodentia; family Caviidae; genus Dolichotis; species Dolichotis patagonum. Next base: position 12,978 of record PVJX010036562.1, read on the forward strand.
ATCTGAGAAATACAACAAAAACACAAAATAAATTTTATATGCCAAGAAACAATTGTGTGACATTTGAACTGGCTATACTTTATATTTTTCTAGTAGTACCTAAAATAATTTGTGTTCTACATTACATAAGATAAAATATATAGACATGGTTTCCATTTGTGTTATAGCTTTACTGAAAATAGTTACACAGACTTTCTTAACTACCCAAACTTCCATACACCATAATTGGTTGCCATACTACAAACATAATATTCATATGCTTTTGTTTACATTATTAGGTAAATTTACTGTGTGGGTAATATCAACTTCAGTGCAAAGTCTGGAATTATCCTCATTTTACATATGTTGGTGGGCTGAATTAGATCCAATGATCTGACAGAGGTTGCACAACAAATTTGAGGCTTAATTGTGACTAGGATATTTGCATTCACACTCTTACTTCAGCTAAGCTTATATCTTGTTTAACTGTTTAGAGTAGTTTCTCTCTATATTTCTATTTTTTTCATTTTCCTGTTAATTAACAATGCATATTTTAAAATCTTTCTTATTATACAGTATAAAGTACTCATTGTTTTAGACTACAGAACATTGTCCAGAATGGATTTTTATTAATTACTTCATTTTACTGTCAATTTTCATTTTGATATGATTTTATGATAAGAAGAATACACATTTTAATACTAATTTTATTTCTTTCAAAAAATCCTATTATAGAATTTTCGTATTCACATGGGAAGACTACAACAGCAATAGACTTGCACATGGCCTTTTAAAAAAATATTAAATTAGAAAAGTGTGCAATAAAGTAAAAAAAAGTGCAATCAATAAAACCATGTTGTAAATTACACATACGTTGCATTTAAGACATTACTGTCCCCATAGATCAGTCCAGTCTTCATTTAAAATTGGGAAGATTTTGAAGAAAGGATTCAGGGTTACAGCTTCATTTTCATTGTAATTTATTAACATTCAATACTAAACTATTGGTCATCTCATAAATATTGTTGCATTATTTATATAGCTTTCCCGGATTGATTTAAGGTTATTAACTGAATTTATGGCAAATGAGCACTTAAATTTTCCTTCATAGTCTCTGAATACACTTAAGAAAATTATTGTCTCATTTATACCACTTTATAAAATATGAATAGAAACATGAGAGAATCAGCACCCAGATAAGTGAACCAATCATCCTGTGACTACTCAGACCTCTAGAAAAGCTCTGTAGGTCATGAAAACACATGACGAAGAGGGATCCAGGGGATCATGGCAGCCTCCTATTATCCTCGGGGAACTGCTGTCTTTGAGCTGCATGAAATGAATCCTTCCCCAAGATTTCCAGAGAATGAAACTGATCTTAGTAAACAAGCCCCAATTTTTGTGATTACTTCAACTATGTGGAAACTCTCTAGTTGTGTAACCTGTCACATTCTTCACCATATCAATTGCATTTACTTTTAGGTAAAACTGGACAGCCATTTTCTGACTATCTTCCACTATGTGACATATTTTTACACCCTAACATCTCTGTTCTTTAAATATTTTCTATCAGTACATGTATGTCAGACGTAATGGTCAAATTAATCAAGGGGAATTTGTACCTGTACATATCTTAATTTTTCTTCCACTTCCCCCTCTCCTTTTAACCCTTCCCCTCTCTATTTACAAAGGCTCTGTTTCTATTTTTCTTTCATTCTCATCTTCTCTTTTATATCTCTTTTCCTTCCCCTCCTCCATAGCCCATTCCTTGTGTTCCTCTTTCCATTTGAACAATTCTTTCTACTTCAAAATAGTGATTCTGTATTTTGTTCCTCATTTATGCTTTGAGTTTCTCACAGAAGAGAGACACTGTGATATTTAAATTTGTGAGTCTTGCTTATTTCATTAAGATTGTGGATTTGAAATGCATTCACTTATCTAAAACCGTTTCAAGTTTATCCTTCTTTATGGGAGAGTAGTACACCATTTTATACACGTATAACATTCTCTCTACATTCATCTACTGATTGATATTTAAGTGGTTTCCAAAGTTTAGCTACTATAAAATATGCTGCTACAAACATAGGCATACATGTATCACTTGTGATATGATGCTTTTCATTCTTTTAGGAAGATATCTAGAAAGGGAATACCTGGGTCAAATGAAATCTAGTTTTACTTTTTTTTTTTTTTTAGAAAATTCCATACTGATTTCCTTAGTGATTATGCCAATTTATACTCTCACCAACAGTGGAGAAGGGTACCCTCCTCCCCATAACCCACCAGCATTTGTTACTGGTTTATTTCTTGATAATAGCCCTTCTTTCTAGAGTGCGATACAATCTCAGTGTTTCTTTGATTTGCATTTCTTGAATGACCAGCAGTGTTCAGCATTTTTTCATGTATTTATTTGCTTTTTGTTCTTCATCTGAGAAGTTCTTCACCTTCTCATTTTGGAATGGGTCTTTAAATTTGGAGATTCTATTCTTCTGAGCTCTTTGTATATTCTAGATATTAGTGCTCTCTCTGAGTAGAAACTGGAAAATTTTTCTCATTCTGTGAGTGGTCTCTTCATTTTGTTGGTGGCTGCTTTTGTTGTGAAGTTCTTGAATGACCCCATGGATTTAGTTCCGTTTGTTGATCCTGTGCAATATTTCCCATGTGCTTGGAGTCTTTGCCTACACCTGTGTCTTCCAGAGTTCTACTTATTCCATCTTACAGCAGATTAAATGTTTCTGTTCTAATGCTTAGATCTTTGATCCTTTTTCATTTTAGTTTAGTGCATGAGATAGGAGTCTAGGTTCAATGTTTAGCATATGGAAATCTAGTTTTGTAAGCACCATTTATAAAACATTTTATCTTTCACTGAAGGTTTTTGTCTAAAACAAGGTAGCTAAGTTGCTTGGAACAATTTCTGCATCTTCTATCCTAATCCATTCATCTTCAAGTCTTTTTTTATTTTTTGTCACTATCATGCTGTTTTTTGTGACTGTAGCTTTGTAGTATAACTTCAAGTCAGGGATTGTGATGTCTCTTGCCTTGCCTTTGTTGCCCTGAATTGCTTTTGCTTTTCTGGTTCAAAATGAATGGAATGATATTGGTATTTTGATTGGGATAGCTTTCAAAAGTGTGACAGCTTTGGATGTATGGACATTTTCATCACGAAGCACTTTCTAATCTGATTCTTCTCTTCCTTCTGAAGTTCTGTCAATTATACTATTAGAACTGTTTTACGATATTTTAATTTGACATTTATCTTTTTGTTCTTTATAGCTTTAAAAAATATAGTCTAAAAGTCAGAGAATTTGAAAAAATTTAAATTCCACCACAGGAGGAAGAAACCCGCCTTACATCTTCAAGTTACTTTCTAGCTAGGTTGTCACTAGAAGCAATAGAGTTTACATAGTTGCATAATTCCTATCTGAGTAAATATTCCTTTTTCATTATGTTCAATTACTATCATTTTCACAAAATGCTAAATTACTAATACCATTACAAGATTACACTGTAAGTTTTAAATTGTTCATGTATAAATAATTTTATTTTAACAATGAATCAGAATTTAGCTTCATAAATATCCCTTCTCCACAAAAAGGATGTCTAGATTGGAGGTCAGTAAGACTGAACTATAATTTCACTGAATGAATTAACATAGGTCGAAGAGTTACACACATTGAAGATTCAAAAACAACAACAAAAACGATTACCCAGAAAGACACTAAAATTTTTTCATTCAAACATTATGCATGGGAGAGCTGCACTTTTGCAAAGTGAAATTTACACTTTTACTTACTTGGCAAGGCTGTGACCATTGAGAAGCAAAATTTGCAATTAAAGAAGTAATTTTTATCTAATACTTTTATAATGTTTTGTTTGAGAAATGCTTTTCTCCCTTCTTTCTCCTTATCAAGCTCACTTTTAATTTCAACATTACATTAACCATAGTCATCATAATACTCACAAATTTCTAGAATATGTCTCTTCTGTCATTGAAATTAAGTTTTCTTTGACCACCATCTCCATCCTTTATCCCTCTACTCTTCTGCAGTCCCTGGAGTCAGCGTTCTTCTTTCTGCTTGTGTTTTAGACATCTCATTCCATGTATATGCGAAATCATGCATTTTTGTCTTTCTGAGTCTGGCTTATTTTACGTACCACAAAGTCCTCCAGATTAACTCATGTTGTCACAGATGACAAGATTTCCTTTTCTAAAGCCTAGTGTTCCAGACTTTGTATTTCAGATGCAACTTTGAAAAGATTTTTCTGCATTACTAGCTGATATCCTTTTTCTGATTTATGCCACTCCCTACCTCTTGTCCCACAATACTGGTGTCTCTCTAATCAACATATTTCTCAAAATTTATTAAGATTATCTCTGTGTTTATGTTTGTTTTATCCCCTGGAACATAGCCTACAGACAGGAGTCTGGTTGGAATGATGTCTGTTCTTGCTTGGAGGGCTAAATGCGATTTTTCATATGCTACTTATATAGTTGAAAGAACATGAGATCTCGCCACAGATTTGTCTTGGATTTTCCAAATTCAGAACTGTGAGAAATAAATTTC